>RJWM01011550.1:0-59424 GCA_004363535.1 Dasyprocta punctata
CTCAGTGACCTTTTGTAAATAATGACCTGAAATAATGATCATTAAATACTTTTTTATTTAATGTTATACAAACCTATGATGACAACTATTGAATATTAGTTGATTCACTCATGTTCCAGTTATGAAATTATATATTAAAATATTTACTGTTAAAGAAGAAGTACAAATCCCTTGTTATTGTGGGCTACCAATGTTGAGAAAGTATTGCAGCAGGAGGTTAAATACAGGTTAAGATACAGCCAGAAAGGCACAAAATCAAAATAAGTAGAATTTCCATGGACTTTTGTGATCAGAAAATTTTGAAGAAGCAGTTTGCATTTTGACAAACATGTAAGTTTCAGTTTTGTCATTTAATAATTTTTGGATTGACAGTATGTAGAGGTGAACAACAATCTTTTCAGTTTTTCTAAAGGTTTTGATTCAGTCCTGTGCACTACAGGGCTTGCCCCATGATGAGATCTTCTGAAGTAACTGCCAAAAAAAAAAAAAAAAACAAGTGATAATGAATCCCTGCAAACAGGAAGATCTCATGGATGGTCCAAGGACTAACCTGAAAAAGTCCTCATGGAACAGAGCTACATCAGGATTCACATCATATCTCAAAATCATGGGGGGAAAAAACGTGGGTTTCAAAGTACAGCATATGATACATATCCAGATATAATGAATAGTCTTTCTAACTAAAGGGGAGCAAAGAGGATTTGCCTTGGTACCATAATGGTTAAAATGATAGTGAACAAAAAATGTTCTTTGATAAGATGGTAGGCTATGATCACTAATTTATAGTAATTCTGTAGTGAAACATAATTTCCACTGATATGTTTCTATCTATAAAACTGATAAAGACACCTACAAAGAATGTGTAAGGAACAACCTTTGAATATTGTTTTACTTCCCCCAAAGGGGAAGACACACCTACAAACACGTGATGGAATTAAAGTGACATTCTGGAACGATGAGAACGTCATGAATAGAGAATTTTCCAAGACCTTAACAGTCAGGGATTCCGTCATGGAGAAGTAATGTATAAGCAGAGGTTTCACCAAAGGAAAGGAAAAGGCTCCCAGGAAGGCATGCATTCTAGAAGACAAAAACAGAATGTCACAACATCAGAACCAGAAATATAAGTTTGAAAGAACTATGGGTGCAGTGCCTCAGTTGATGCAATAGAGAAAAGGGTTGAGGCAAAAGAGAAAGAATAGATAAGGAGTGTCACAAAGGATGCTGTATAGCAAGTCAAGGTGTTTAGATTTTATACTGTAGAAGATAAGCAGGATTCATGACAAAGCTCAGGAGTTAATATTGGAAACTACTAGGTAGATTATATAGTACTGAAGAAGAAAAGTGTGTGAACGATATTCAAAGGTTGTTCCTGTCACTTGCATAAATGGGAAGAAAACTGAGAGTTATATCAATTCCTGTTTAAGATTAACTCATTCCAAGAAATAGTTAATTTTTATGAGGAGAAAAACAGATGTTTATGCTTTCACATATTTTTCTGTATTTTTGCATGTTTACTGTAAAAATAAAAACAAATTTTACAAATGCATACAAAAAATAAGTTAAATAAAGTGCTATTTATGTCCCCCAATGGTTTTGGTGCTTTGGATTTCTTGTTATTGATAATCTGTGTTTGATTACTATGAACACCATGGGAAGAAACTCACATGTATGCATATTTGACAAATCTCAGACTTATTATTTAAAAAGTACTGAATGAAAATAAAAATGTACTACAAGTTTTGCTTACTAAACCAAAACCGCTTTTCAAAAAGGCTGTAATAGCCAGATGTGGTGGTGCACACCTGTAATTCCAGCACTCAGGAGGCTGAGGCAGGAGAATCCTAGTAAGTTTGAGACCAGCCTGGACCACAAAGTGACTTCAAGTCCAGCCTGAACTGCATAGCGAGACCCTGTCTCAAAAAGACAAAAAAAAAAAAAAAGACTGTAGTAATTAAGACATCACCAACATTTTAGGAGGATACCTGATCCCCCATATCTTTATTAATATTTTATGAATTTAAAAATTCATGAAGACAAGTTCTTATTCTCTTGTAAGTGAAGGATAATTCCTCAGACCAGACCCTCATTCAATAAATACCTATTGAATGACTATTGTATTAGAGCACTAAAAGTTTTCATTGTATATAAACACAAGCAAGGAAAGCTCACTAAACTGATTGAATACAGCTTACATAGGTAAAGTATAATAAATAACGTAAGAGTGTAAAAACCTAGCCAATCAAAGGAAAAAACAATTTCTTCTTGGAGGGATGCTCAGGGAAGAGTTTGGAATAGATAAGCTTTTATCTTTTCATGAACCTGGGCCAGGATCTGTTAGTGAATAACAATAAGCCATGAGTGTTAAACAGGTGAGCACAAGGCATGCGTGGGAAACAGCAAGGAGTGTCCTGGGACTGGAAAGCACTAAGGACTAACCTCCACTTTCCTGGTGACAAAAAAAACATTGAAGAATCCACCTGGTTGTCTGACTCCCTCTCTGGGTGCTGAGAATCCAGTCTGTAAGTCTCTTGCCCTTCACCACTGACTGTGAACCACATTATTCATTTCTTTCTACTCACTAAAATTCATAGACACTCTAAAGTTCTCACTGTTCTTAAAAGATCTATAAAAATGATTTTTCTTTTTGCACAACTATGGCATGATTTATATCTATATAAAAGAGTGGAAAGAAGAACCGAGAGATTAGTTATGGAAGCAAGATACATGACTTTACTCTAAGCATATTCTAGGTATACTCAACATACTATTCACTGTAATATATTCTATGTTGATATTAACCCCAATATAAGAGTTCATTAATATACTGTGTTATAGTGTGGTTGGATGGCCCCCACTTAAGCCTCATGTAATCATGGACAGAGCTGAGTCTGGCATTTATGATTGGTTTGTTGTCTGGTGCTGGGATTGGTAATGTGAGTGCTGTACCCACCCAGGGGTGGAACCAGCATACAGTATAAGGGCGGGAAGAAGACGTGTCTTTCCTCTCTCACCAGTTTGCACTTGCTGGTTTGCGGTCACCATGAACAGCTCCCCCACCCCCACCCTGTCACACCACGCTGCCTTGGAGTCAGCTGAGTATGGACTAAAAACTCCAAGAACTGTAAGAAATGAACCTTCCCTTCCCTAATTTTGGGCATCAGGTATGTTGTCTCAGAAATGAGAAAAAAATAACCAACACAGAATTTGGTATCAATTGAGTGGCATCATTGCTGTGACTATTCCTGACCATATGGTTCAAGAGCCTTTGGAAATGGCTTGCGGGAAAATTTTGGAAAGGTTTGGAGATATTGCCTGAAAGAGTGGCACTGGAAAAGCTTAGGCTGTTCTGTAGGGGAGATTCTGGTCAAAGTTCAGAAGACCAGACACCTGATAAAAAGCCTGCCAGTAAAGACCAGGCTCGGGAAGTTTTTTGCTAGGAAGAAGAACTGCACTGGCTGTTGGACTCTACATAATGTGTGTTACGGCTTGGCAGAAAGTTTGTCTGCATTCTACTCATGTCCAGAGACTTTGCCTGAGACTGAAATTAAGGGCAGAGGATTGATTAGTCTGGCAAAAGAAATTTCAAGGCAGTCAAATGTTGAGGCAGTGGTATGGCTATTATTGGGGGCTTTTAGCCAGATTTATGTTGCAAATCAAGAGCAACAAACCCAACATGGTGATTTAAAACATTGTGAGTTTGGCCAGAAAACTGTGGACTGTAAAGACAGAGCTGAGACCTCAATTACTGAGAAGAAACAAAGAAATACAAAGATAGCCTGTGGCCATCCCAGGAAACAATGGGTCTCCACTTTTTGTAGCCACAAGCCGGCAAAGGTGAAAGACTTTGCTTGGAGGAGAAAGTCACAGAGCACCATGTTCCAGAGTGTGATGGAGGCCACAGGATTTCCAAAATGGCAGCAGCCACACCAAATTCAAGGTTAGCAGTGACATAGAGAGACTGTTCCTCACAATCAGGTTCAGAGAGCTTAGTAATCCGGGCACTCAACCCCTGCAGCCAAGAGAGAGGAAAGCCTCACTACTGCTCCAGCTGGCAGCAGACCTAATGGCATCCATATGGCACTGGTTTTAGGTGCAAGGAAAATGCACAAATTCTGAGGTTATGGCAGCTTCCACCCTGACATAAGAGGGCCTGGGAGGCCAAGCAATGTGCCCCTGAGTGGACAATATGTAAAGGTATAAGGGTGAAACCAAAAGTGCAGTGGAGAATCCAGAAGCATAAAAAAGCCAGGAACGTGGATCATCCAAGGAAAGCTGCAAAAACCAAGCAGAGTAAGCTTAAGAGAGAAGATATGGGAAACAGAGCCCCTGGAAGTGCCATGGGGTGGGATCACAAAAGCCTTCTGGAGCTTGCAACCAGATTGCTTTGGATGCTGAACGTAGAACTATAGGACTGGATTTTGGACTTGCTTTGGTTCCGATGCTTTGTATTCCCACTTGTAACTTTTGGAATGGTAATGTTTATATTGTGCATTTATATGTTGGAAGTGTTTAACCTCATTTTCATTTGTACAGAAGATTATAGTTAAGAGCTTGCCATAGATCTTGGAGGAGATTTGGGACTTGGACTTTTCAGCAATGCTGAAACTGTTAGGACTTTGGTAACTCTTGGAGATGGACTAAACTCTTGTATTAAGAATGTACATGAGTCTTTGGGGGGCCAGAGGTGGCAAGTTATAGTGTGGACAGATGGTCCCCACTTAAGCCTCATGTAATCGTGGATGGGACTGAGTCTGGCATTCTTGATTGGTTTGTTGTCTGGTGCTGGGATTGGTGCCATGAGTGCTTCACCTGCCCAGGGGTGGAACCAGCATACAGTGCAAGGGTGAGAAGGCACGTCTTCCCTCTCTCACCAATTCGCACTTGCTGTTTTGTGGCCACCATGAACAGCCCCCCCACACACACACTGACATACCATGCTGCCTTGGAGCCAGCTGACTACGGACTAAAAACTCCAAGAACTGTAAGAAATGAACCTTCCCTTCCCTAATTTTGGTCATCAGGTATGTTGTCTCAGCTATGAGAAAAAAGTAACCAACACATACTGAGTACCATACCAACTCAGAATCTTTCTATAACATATGTTGAGTAGCATAGCAACTTAGGATATATTCTTTCTGCAGCTCTTGCCTTCTCTTCTTGCACATTTGTTGTGCTATAAAGGAGATTTCCTTTCCAAGGAGTTACACCAAAGCCAAAGTATTCTTTTTCATGAAAGTTGATGTGAAGATGCTAAATATTATTATACTGACCCATATTTATCACCTTCAAATTGCTTCTATCCTGCAAGATCTACTTTTTCTAGTGAATAGCTTCTTCTCCTGATCTTTTTCTTAGTTCATAATTGAACTTGCCAAAGAAAACTTAATCCTAAGCAAAGTATTAACTCTGGAAGAAATTAAGCCTGTTTTCTTGAGCAATTATTTCCCATTAGCTTAACAACTAATTGTATCAGCTAAGAAAATAGAGTAACTTGAGAAATTACAGCTCAGAACTGGGTTCACTTTATTCAATTTACCTTGAAGAAGAGCTAAAACATCAGCTGTAAATCAAACTATTAAAAGAGATTTAAACTTCAGAATCTGTTAGCAATAGATTCATAAATTAATTCAAATATTTTCCAGAAATTCAGTAACATGTAGTTCCTTCAACTATCTCCCCTAAATTGTATATTTTAAAAAGTATATTTATCCATGATTCACACATGGTTTTCACAAAAACATCCCAGCAAATAAATACGCAGGTAACCAATGACTGAGGAAAGCCTAGCACCCTTCTTTTCTCCACTCTTACTCATTTCATCTCATCTCATCCCATAACTATTAAAATACAGATATTTTTCTTCCAAATGAGAAGAATGCAAAAAATAATATAGTCCTAAAAAACCCAAAGGAATTCAGGAATAAAAGAAGAAAATCATGTACCCAATCTGAACAGTTCTGGATAATGGTAGATCTCAAAGTTCATCAGAGCCTGAGCAGGACACTTGCTTCCTGAAGGCGTCTTACCACTAAGAAAAATGAAGAAGGCAGTGCTGTAGTTTGGATACAGTTTAAGTGTGTTTACCCAGTCTATGTTTAGGAGCTAGGTCCTCAGTGATATGGGAAGTGTTCTGGAAACTTTAAGAGGTGGAACCTACTGGGAAGAAATTAAGTCACTGAGGATGCTGACCTTAGAAAGAAATGCTGTAGTTCTTACAGGGCCCTGATTAATTCTCCTGAGAGGACTGTTATAAAAGGACATATCTGAACTTTCCCCATTCTCTTTCTGATATCCTTTCACCATATTGTCTTTTTGCACTTCTGCAACCATGAGGTTCATTTCAGAACAGACTTGACAATGACACCATACCCTTGAACCTCCAAAGCTATGAGCTAAATAATGCTTTTCCATTTATAGATTATCATGCTTCATGTATTTTGTTAGAGCAATGAAAAAATGAAGTGATATAGGTGGTGTGTTAAGTGTCTGATCTCAAATGCATTAACCAAATAGTCAGGAATAGAGAGAAACAATGAGGACCACAATAATTAGTGCCCTTTTCCTTGGGAAACCATCAGGAATGGAGAAAAATATGGCTCACACCTCCTCACATTTTTCTGCATATTTATTTCCTTGATTACTTTCCTCATTCTCTTCTACCACATAGGAATATATATATATATATGTGACCTTTATGCCTGGTCAACTTACCTACCTATATCTAGGTTTTACCAACTTCAACTGTTCAGTTACTACAAATATACCACAGAGTTGAGTCATGTTATTGAGTAGTAATTCATTCATTAAATGTTCATTCAGTACATACTGGCAATAATAGCAAAGTCTATCATTTATTTCATGTATTTTCTATATGACTATACAGTTTGCTTTACATAAATTATCTCATTTAATCCTGATGATTATTTACAAGTGAGGAAACTTGTGTGAATCCAACGCCCACAATCTTATGTTAGAATTTATGTAACCAAAAGGAAGTTACCTTGAACAGCTAAAGTAAAAAAGGAAGTACGAGGATATAGAATACCTCCCAGAATAGGAGGGACCAAAAACAACAAGCATCTATCTGGCAAGAATTGATGGCATAATAAGCAGTGATTAGTTAATGAATGCAGTATTAACTTCTGAGATGATGAAAAGCTTTGAAACAAGAGTGAGGAATTTGGTCATACAGCATTTGAATGCAGCAAATGTCACTGACTTCTTCACTTCAGAAGAGATCATTTTATATCATGCGAATTTCACTTCAATAAAAATTTTAAAAAGAATTGGTGTCTCTGTGGGGTGTTGCCTCTGTGACCAATCACAATTTAGTATCTGAAATGATGAGAAAGGATGTATGACTGAGCTAACTTGGTTCATTCACCATGAACGATGAACCTTGAGCCCCCTTAACGACGATCCTGCCAGATCAAATCCAATCGAGGTAATAATAACTTTCATAATGAAATGTTGGGATACTGTTGAGAAAAGGGAAAATGGATATTGAGTAACAAAAAAAGAAAAACTTTCTCCAACAGCTCTTAATCACTAGATTTCTTCTTTTCTTTCCAAGATTTGTATTAGATTCTGAAAATCATAAATGAATGAAACATAATTTTCCAACAGACCTTGAGATAAAATGAATCTTATTAAAAGGCAAAGAAATTGGGTAATGTTAGAGGTAGTTAACAGAGCTGAAATTAAATGTAAGAGTGTTTAAAGGTTCACTAATTTGTTGTTAAATTGGAAGAGAATCCTGGTTTGTTTTTATTTTTTTTTTTCAGAAAAAACTATGTTCACACAACTAAAAGGAACGTAATAGTCTCAAAACACAAAAACAACTTCTTTTTCAAAACTAAAAACCTTAAGGAAAAACATTTGTTTCTACTACTTGAATTTTAAATTCTCATCCTATGTGAGCTGTATTCAATCAGTTTAGTGGTAAATCAAAATGCTACCAGTCAGCCTTGGCAAAGTTACCTAATAATGAGTATGAAAGATACATAACACAATTTGTGACAGTCTGAGTTTCCAAGTTTTCTTTCAATACAATGAACATGCCACCAGTTTTGTTCTGGGTGGTCTTGAGGTAAAGAAACTGCAGTCACAAGAAGGGATGAGAAGGACATTGGCCTGTAGGTCAGGAGGCAACATTTACACTTAAGTATACATCTCCAAGTAGACAGACCTTGGAGAAGGATACACAAGAAACTGGAAAGACAAGTTGTTTCTGGGGTGGGCTCCTGCAGTGGGAAACTGCAGAGTCCCTGATGGGAAGATAATTTTTTTTTCATAAATAATAATAAAAAAACATGGTGCAAAAGACCATATTTCCACTGGCTCCACTTTAAACTAGGATAATTTTCCCCCTCTGAACTACAGAGGCCTCTTTTTAAAAATAAGGTAGAATAGAGTTGTTGCTTTTTGATTGTACATATTTACAGGGTATGCTGATCAAATTTGGGTAATAACATATCTCTCTAATGTCCTTTACTAACCTGTAAGAAAGACTGCTTATTTAAGAGGCTTCTAAATAAGTGCACAGATGGATTTACCCCACCACACATAGCTCATGACACAATTACCAGGAAGCCAATCCAAAATCAGCTTAAACTGAAGTTTACAAAATTTTTCCCTGAAGTCAGGTTAAGTACCCTCCCACACAAGTTTTCTCTTTATTTTTTCTGCATGAAATTTTCCCTATGTTCTATCACACTGTATCACTAGAAAACTTGCTACAATTTTATTTTATGAAACAATCCAAAGACTTAAGACTTTAAAATTTTTAAACAGAGGACTTTATTAACAATTTAACCTTAGGATGAAAATTTTCTAATTTAAAAATTAGACTAGAATCCTCCATGCCAGCTATTTCGTATTTACTAATAACCTTTTGAATAAATTTTGAAATAAGGCTAGAAAACCAATGCATAGCAGAGAAAAAAATGTACATGAAAAGCAGATTTCATTGGCTGTTTAGCAAAAAAGTTTTATACTGCTATGATGTGGATCAAAAATGTCTCCCAATAGGCTCATGTGTTCAGAGATAAGGCTTGTCATGGTGCTAACTTCACTAATGGATTCATCCATTGATAAGTTCACAGCTGAATGGGCTATTAAGGGGTTGGAGCCTGAAAAAAATAAAATAAAATAAAAAAGGGGTGGGAGCCGGGTTGGAGGACATAGATCACCAGGGGCATAACCTGGAAGGCTATATTCTTGTTCCCAGGTGTCTCCAACCACACGAACATTTTCAGTCTCAGGCTGCTTCTTGGCTTCCATGAGGTGAGCAGTTTTCCTCCACCATGTGTTTCTACCTTGATGTTCCTGCCTGGTGAGAGCCAACTAGAATCTGAATCTGTGAACCAAAATAAATCTTTTCTCTTTTAGGTTGCTTGTATCAGGTGTTTGGTCACAGTGACAAAAAGCTGACTAATACACATCCCAACAGAGACAAACCCCATTATTTTACAATCTTCACTTTTTCCTGTACTATATTAGCAACACTGCACTGCATGAATCATGGTGTTTTAACCCAGAGAAAACATCATGACAGACTAAAATTGCTACCCAATAGCTGTTCCTTCTCCATTTGCCCTTTCCTGCTTCCATTAAAGATAGCAAAAACTTTCTGATCTTCCTTCCATCTTAAGAGAGCCTTGTCACCAAGTTTCAGCTAGAACACAGGGAAACATCTATTAGAGCAGTGAATTTCAAACTTTATTGTGCAAGCAAACTACCTGGGGGACTTATTAAAATGCAGAATATGCATTAGTAATTAGGATAGGCCCTGGGACATTGAATTTTAATCATTTCACAGGTAGTGGATGATGCTATGATCTGAGTAACAAAGTACTGAAAGGTTTCTGACAAGCATTTCCCATCTTAGTTTGGTCACAGGCAATGCAAAGAGAAAGTAACTTTTTGTTTCTCCTACATCTTCCGTGTGTGAATCAATGAAGATGAATATGAGTATCCAAGACATATGAAAGTCAGAGTGAGGTAAAGCAGAGAACAAAAAATATTCAAATTTCTGTTTTGTTTGATTTTTGCTATGCCTGAAGGTATCTGCAGCTATTTTGAATACAACATGAGGCATTATGGTAACCATTGTTGATTTTATATTGTTTTTACATCCTTTGTTTTGATTGACCTTATTCTGTTTTATTTTGTTTGGTTTTATCCTTTTTAAAATAAAATTTTTAAAAATTTTTAATAAAATAAAAAATTAAAATTAAGTATTAAAGTTTGTAATGATGTCATTTTTGTCCCTGAAGTCAACTCATCTTGAACCTCCTCCTTCTATCCTCATTTTAATGGAAAATATCACTATAGTTCAAGTCAAAAGATAAAAAATGAGTAAGAAAAGGCATTAATATCCTTGTTATTTGTGAATGATATGCTTTGATCATTTTATCTGGGAAGTTATTTTCTCACAGAAAATTCAGAAACAAAATTTTAGCACTTCTGTATGTGCAAATAAAGGGAATACAGAGCAGAAATGATGACATCTCACAGTTAAAAAGCAGGACTCCAAAAGAGAGACCATGTACTTAAAAATAAGTGAAATGTTGTGGTCTTAGCACTAAGTTAACCTGAGTAAGAGATGTCAAGGACTACATAAATGCAGTATAAGCTCAAAGGTTATACACCTGTTCCTGATGAAATAGGGGCACTGTTTTTACTTAGCCTGAGTATTAACTCAGAACCAAGATTCACGTAATGTAGAATCATTGCTAAGAGCTATTAAGAAATGAGCTTCCGTAATCCAGGTAGGGATTCATCCTATCCAACTGTGAATGGCCATGGGATACAGAGGCAGAGAGGAGTGGATAATTAAGCCCAGGGCATAATAACTTAAAGCCCATAGAATGGCTCATAGACTATTATGGCTTGTGTTGAGACCCCCACCAAAGCTTCATGTGCTCATACATGGGGCTTTTCAGAGGTGCAGGAAACTAGGAATGGGAATGTGGATTAAGCGTGTGATACTGGGATTAAGGCTATGTCATACTAAATTAGTCCACTGATTGAAATTAGCATAGTCTGGCTATGAATAATGGAAGGCCCCCCTGGGTATGGGTGGCACCAATCATAGTTTTATAGCCTGGATGAAATATAAAGGGAGAGAGGAAAGGCCAAATTGCTGCTATTTGCTACCTTCTCCCTCACACACCAGAAACTCTGTCTCCTCCATGATGCCCCTCTGCTATGCCACCCTGCCTCAGAGCCAGCTGACTAT
Organism: Dasyprocta punctata; assembly: GCA_004363535.1. Classification (NCBI taxonomy): domain Eukaryota; kingdom Metazoa; phylum Chordata; class Mammalia; order Rodentia; family Dasyproctidae; genus Dasyprocta; species Dasyprocta punctata. The sequence continues at coordinate 11,246 of RJWM01011550.1, forward strand.
AGACTGAAACGCATACAAACTGTGAGCTGAAATAAAACTTTCCCTCCTTTAACTGAGGGTGTGTGGTATTCTGTCTCAGCAATGAGAAAGGTAACTAAAACATAGACATGATGGTCAAGAACTTTTCTCAACCAGAAGGAACAATAACAGGAGGGAGCACTGAGTTCCCAATTTGACAAAGCCCACATGGAACACAGCAAAACAATAAGGGTACCACCTAGAGACTCATGTGTTAAGGAAATGAGAATTCCCTTGTACCCATTCTGGCAGCAGGGTCAATCTAATTTTTTTTCTTTTTTACTGCATGGGCCTCAGTTACCCCAAATGTAAGGCAATGAGAGCTAGGTAATCTGAAAAGGCCCAATAAGTAGCAATCTTATTTCACATATATACAGATGCTAAAAAAATTAGAAACAAAATTAAGTAGTGACTGCCAGGAGGTCAAAATAACATCTTTATTGTCTATAAAGATTAAGTTGGAGGCTTTAACTAGCATGAGAACAAACCAGTGAGCAAATTAACACTCTTCCTCTACTGCAGGAGAGTTTATTCCTGGGGGTAACATTCTCCCTCTACTGCAGAAGAGTTTATTCCTGGGGGTAACAGAGCAAATTAACATTCTTCCTCTACTGCCGAAGAGTTTATTCCTGCTCTTTCTGAGTAACGAGATTCCTAAAGTATGAGGGTAAGGCTGAGTTGGAAAATTGTACCTACCAGTAACGTTAGCCTCCAGATGTAACACTATGATAGCTATTCCAGAAACTGAAATTTTTATGTATCACATTAAAATGCTCAAGTCACAGACTTTGTCAATGACGTTTAAAGCATGCAGTAAAAATACATTCTGACATGGCCCATTGGAGTCAGAGGTGCACGAGAGAAAATTCAAGGAGAGACACTGGACAGAGCAGGTACTCTGAAATAGGAGGCAAACATAACCAGACACAGAAAATAAACTTGATGGACAAATCCACTGCTGGTCTGCAGCTATCCTACACTTTCACCAAGTGATCACACAAGGAGTGGTACTAATGTCCTGAGGGAAGGAGCTAGCACTGCAGAGGCCAGACTCCTGGGATAGACTTCCTATATACTTTCCCAAACCTGCCTACCTGAAAAAGGAAACCCAATGCAGGACTTAACTGCAAATAAGGACCCAAGGAAGCAGCAGGCAGCAACCAGTGAAATATAAGGAAAAAAGGGAGATCGTGTAGCACTAAAACAGATAATGCCCTCTGCCTACACACACACTGTCTGCTCAAACACCAGGGACCTCTGAGTCCCTGAGGCATCCTCTCCACTGCTCCCCATTTGATACTGACAATCTGACCTGAGCAGACAGTGGATAAACATCGTGAGTGGTAGGCAATGCAGAACTCACTAGTGGGGAACCACAGATTTCACCCCTGGAGAGACAGTGTATAGAGTGGAATTAATAGAGCCATAGCATTCTTCTGCTGCTTCCACAAACCAGAAAGATCTAAGATACCAGGAAATTCTGCCTGCTCCCCAAAATGTCACATAGGCAAAAGAGGCCCTCAACAGAGCCTGGAGCCTGTGCCAAGTTTTGAATAGATTAGTAACAGGCAATGAAATTGAGGCATTAATTAAATAAAAAACTACAAAGAAGGGCCAGAGATTTAGCTCAGCAGCATAAGCACCTGCCTAGTAAGCATAAGGTTGTGAGTTCGATACCCAGTACAAAAAAAAAAAAAAAAAAAAAAAAAAAAAAAAAAAAAAAAAAAAAAAAAAAAAAAAAAACTACAAATAAAAGCCTGGCACCTGAAAGGGCAATAGTACTTCCAAAGTCATTCCTAGATACAAGAATCACCTTGATCTCAAAACCATACAAAGACCCAACTGAAAAAGAAAACTATAGGCCAGTATCCTTAATAAACATAGGCGCAAAAATCTTCAGCAAGATACTAGCAGGCAGAATGCAGCAAAATATCAAAAAGATCAAACATCATGGTCTACTAAGCTGTATCCCAGGGACACAGGATGGTTCAACATATATAAATCAATAAAATGGAATAATATATAATAATATATATATACAAGATAGCTAAGATAATTATACTACTAATTTCTCTTAGCTCATTGAAAGGATGGCCTGTGCTTATATTGCTTGATAAATTTTGGATATCTACATCTTATAATCTGAGCAACTACTTTGAAGATAACAACATGCAATATATTAACTGTTGTTAATTTCCTGCTATCTTGTTTTGAAATTCTGTGTCATTATTCTTTATTTTCCTTTCTTTAAAATAAAAAACAAGAGCAAGTCACCGGCAATATACACCTGAGACTCACCTGGGCTTGGCCCACGCTCCAGAGGCTCTGAACTCCTCACAGCCAGATAGAAGGTCCGGGTGGTGCCACACTCTGGGGTGCTCTCCAGCTAGCCACCTGGGTCCCAGAGGTTCTGACCCCCACCCTGTAAGGTGAAGGGTCCAGCAACACACTCCGGGAGTGCATCCTCACTAGCTGCACAGAGGATCAAATTCTATCCAGTCCAGCATCTCAGCACAATCCATCACGGGAACACCCAGCCAGCCTCTTAGGACACAGCGGTACTGAGCCCAGCTCAGTCCAGAGCCCCAGAGCTGCTCATCAGGGAGTGGCCAGCGTAGGTGCACAGCCTTAGAGAACTTGAGCTCTACCAATTAGAGCACAAGGTACCAGCTCCATTGTTCAGGGGTGCAGCTGTACTGAAGATCCTTGAGGTTCCAAACCTGCCCAGCCAGGAGCAAGGCCCCAGCACAATACACCTGGGACTCGCCTGGGCTTGCCCCATGATCCAGAGGGTTTAAATTCCTCACAGCCAGACACAACGTCCGAGTGGTGCCAACTCTGGGGTGCACTCCGCCTGGCCCCCTGGGTCCCAGAGGTTCATTTTCCCAGAAGAATTGAAAACGTCATACCACAGTGATATTTGTGTACCCATGTTTATAGCAATCCAATTTGTAATTTCCAGATCTTGGAAACAACCCCAGTGCACATCAATCAAGGAATGGATAAAAAGATGTGGTATTTTTATACAATGGAGTACCACTCAGCTATCAAGAAAGATTGCATTGAGACTTTTGTAAGTAAATGGACAGGACTTGAGACCATACTCATAAGCAAGATAAATGAAGCTCACATGTGTAAATACCATATTGTCTCCCTAGTGTAATAAACTGAAAAAGTCAATATGATCCAAAATCTACAATAAATACTGTTTAAGGGTAAGAAACTGCTCAAAGAGCAAAAGTAATTGGGAAAGGGAAAAGGAGGAAAGAAGGAAGGGAAAAGAAAAAGACATAAATCTGTATATATGTATATGTAAGTTAACTAAAATGACTACACTGCTGAATATATTAGTTATTGAGAAAGATCAGTTAATACTCATATGATTAGATCAATTTTACATGCCTATATCTGTTAATGTAAATAGCCATGTTGAAGGTAACAATAAGCAATATTGCAACCATTGTCAAGTTTCCTGTAATCTTGTTTTGTAAACCTATAATGTTACTGTTGTGGATTTGCTGTTGTCATTTGTTTGTCTGTTTTGCTTTTTGTCTTTCTTATATGTGTCTTTTTTCTCTTAAATAAAAAATAAAATAAAATAAAAATAAATAAAATACATAAATAATAAATAAATAAATGGAATGTAAAACATAAAAAAAAGACAAAGGTCATGAAATCATCTCAGTAAATGCAGAAAAAGTCTTGGACAAAATCCAACATCCATTCATGATTTTAAAAAACTTGAAGAAAATGGGTACAGAAGGAGTTTACATCAATCTGATAAAAGCCATTTATGAAAAACCTACTACCAACATCATAGTAAATGGAAAAAGGCCGAAGGCTTTCCCTCTAAAATCAAGAACAAGGATGTCCACTATTACCTCTCCTATTCCACAGAGTATTTGAAATTTTGACCAAAGTAATCATGCAAGAAAAAGAAATAAAAAGGACACATATAGGAATGTAAGAAGTCAAACTATCATTGTTCACAGATGACAGGATCTTTTACATGAAAGATCCAGAAAAATTCCACCAAGAGACTGCTAGAATAAATGAATTCAATAATATATCAAGATACAAAATCAGTAGTATTCCTGTACACCAATAAAGAACCCACCAAGAAAGAAATTATGAAAATACTATCATTCACAATAGCACAAGAAAAATCAAATACTTAGGAATTAAGGGAGGAAAAGATCTCTATAATGAAAGCTATAGAATTCTGAAAAACAAAATCAAAGAGGACATCAGATAATGGAAAGATATTCCTTGCTCTTGGATAGCAGAACAGTGTCAAAATAGCAATACTACCAAAACTGGTATGTTGCTTTAAAGCAATACTTTTTTTGGGGGGTGAAGACAGGGTCTCACTATGTAGTTTAGGCTGGCCCTGAGCTCACTATGTAGTCCAGACTGTCCTCAAACTCACAGTGATCCTCCTGCTTCAGCCTCCCAAGTGCTTGGATTACAGTTGTGCGCCACCATGCCTGGCTGATTTAAAGCAATTATCATCAACATATCAGTAACACTCCTATAGAATTAGAAAATAATCCTAAAATTCATTTGAAACTAAGAAAGGCCAAAAATAGAAAAAAGTGGGCCACCAGCCAGACCCAAGCCTCTGCCCATGAGTTAGTGCCATTTGTGGACTGGGGGGAGAGAAAACAAGGCCACACCAGGAAGCATGCCCAGTCTGGGAACCAGCACCATGCGCAGGCCACTTCCGGACTGGGAACAGCCTCTTCCGGAGCACAGGCTGGCAAACAAGAAGCACCAATTCCACACACACATGCACCATAAGTTACTGGCTTATCCAGAGAAACACAGGCTGTGATGATAGCTATCGAGGTGAAATGCAATTAGCTGCCTGTGGTGCTTTAGTGTTTCACTGAAATTGCAGGTCTAGGGCCAGTGGTCTGATCATAGGTTCAGACTGGTACACAATGTGGCATCTAGGCAGGAATCTCCTTCTGAAGGTTGTAGCCATTGTTGGCTCCCCATGGTCTTGTTTTGAAGTCCTGTATCATTTCCATTATTTTGTTGGGTTGGGTTTTATTCTCTTTTGTTTTGTTTGATTATGTTAAATACAATGGCAGGAGCAGTTATTTCAAAGATAGCAAGATATGTTATGGTAGCAATTTTGGATCTACTAATGGCTTGTTTTGAAGTCCTTTATTGCATTCATTGTTTTGTTTTTATTGTTTCTATTCTATTCTGTTCTGTTTGATTTCTACTATGTCTGAAGTTATCTGCAGCTATTTTGAAGACAACAAAAGGCACTATGGTAACTATTGTTGACTTTGTAATGTTTGGAAGTCCTGTATCACTTACACTGGTTTGTTTTGATTGGCCTTATTCTGTTTATCCTCTTTAAAATAAAATTTTAAAAAGTAGAAAAAAATCTTGGGTATTGAGATCAAAGCAGGAAGCATCAAAATTCAAATTTCAAGTTATATTACAAAGCTACAATGATAAAATAGCTTGCTACTGGCAAAAAAATAGACATATGTATCAATGGAACAGAACAGAGGCTGCAGAAACAACTCCAGGCATATTCAGTTATCTAAACTTTGACAAAGAAAACAAAAATATACATGGGAGAAAACACAGACTCTTTAATAAATGGTGCTGGGAAAACTGACTGTCCATAAGCAAAATATTGAATCTAGTATCATGTCTTTCACCATGTACTAAACTAAAATAAAAATGGATTAAATATCAGAATGTTAAAATAGAAACAATCTGCTGGAATACAAATTAGGTAAAAACGTTGAAGTCATGAGCATAAGCAAGGAACAGAACCCCAATTACCCAAGAAAAAGCAGCAAGAATCAACAAATGAGACTATATCAAATTAAAAAGTTTCTGCACAGCAAAGCAAATAGCCAATAGAGTGAAAAGACAACCTACAGAATGGGAAACATTTTTGTCAGCTATTCCTCATACAGGGGACTGATATTTACAATGTATAAAGAACTAAAAAACAATCAGACCCCCTCACAATAAAAGACCAATCAAAAAATTAGTATTTAAAATGAATAGACACTTTTCAGAAAGCTAGAGACCACAAATTCACAATGACTAGTTTTACATATTTCCCTAAGGAATGAATGGAGGTTTGGAATCATTGGTTTCACCCTTTTGAGATTTCCCATTATCTCATTAGGGTGGGTCATCCTCTCCCACATACTTAGACTAACAGTAAAGCTACTAAGACTAAAAATACTCCAAGCAAGATCTTCACTAGTTAAAAATCCCCACCGTCCTCTGAGTCATCTGATAATCTCCCTGATTATTGTATGCACCCAACAAATAGTGGCTAGCTCGGTGCTTTATTATCTGTACCCATCCTGAGGCACTGAACTCCCAGCCCAACTTTTATGAATTACTAAATTTGTTTCACTTTGGTGTTCATCCTTCACCATACCCCCTCATACAGGCAGTTAGGGATCTTGGCCAGGTCCCCAGTATCAGAAGTATAAATAGCTAATAAATACATTAAAAATGCTTGTGCGATCTGGCAATTAGAGAATGCAAATTAAAACAACACTGATAGTCAATCTCACTATAAAGAATGGCCATCATCAAGAAATTAAATAGTGGTCAGGCATGGAGGTGCACACTTGCAATCCCAGCACTCAGGAGGCAGAGGCAGAGGGATGACTGTAAGTTCAGAGCCTAGACTGGACTACATAGTGAGTCCAGAAAGAAAAAGGAAGTGAAATAGTAACAAATGCTGGTGAAGCTGTAGCGGGGAAAAGAACCTTTCTACATTGTTGACGAGTGGATGTAGACTAGTATAACAGCTATGAAAATCAATATGCAGAGTCCTTAGAAAACTGAAGTTAGAAATTTAATTTGAACCAGCTATTCCATTTCTAGGCATATTTTCAATAAAGACATTATACTACTGTGATACAATCATCCCATGTTTATGACAGCACAACTCATAATAGCTAAATATTAGAAGTGTCTTATATGCCTATCAACAGATGAAAAGATAAAAAAAAATCTGGTATTTATGCACAGTGGAATGCCACTCTGCCATAAACAAGGAAACATTTGTTGGAAAGTGGATACGACTTGATACCATAATCTTAAGTGAAATAAATCAGATACACAAGCTTAAATATCACATAACCTTTCTTGACTTCTTTTGTTTTATTTTGTTTTGTTTTGTTTTGTTTTGGAACTCAGGACCTTCTGCTTGCCAGACAGACACTGCACCACTGAGCTATATCTCAAACCACATAACATTTCTTACATAAGAAATCCAGAGTATAAATAACTTAAAGATCAAAATATAAGACAGAAAATAGGAAACAGGGAGATAAATCTTTTACAAAAGAGAAGGGGACCAAGAGATGGAGGAGGAGAAGGGAAGAAACAGTAAAGGAGACAAAAAAGCATTAAGGTATGTTGTATACACATATCTACTCCCCACAATGAATGGAATCATTATGTACTACAAAAATACTACACTAACAAAAAAAAAGCATAGAGCAGAGTAAATAGATGGGTTGATGTTTTCCTGCCAGAAAAAGAACACTTGTGTGTGTGTGTGTGTGTGTGTGTGTGTGTGGACCAGGAATCAGCCTCATGACCTTGCTCTTGCCAGGCAGGCACAAAACCACACTTTGAACCCTGTTTACATACACTGTTTTTCTGTTTTGCACTGGCCTTCCCTTCAAGTTAGTAAGATCACAAAAACTAGAGCTAAGATTCAACAAGAGGGCCAAATAGGTAAATGGTGCCTAGAAACAATACACACTGGCTCTATTGCAGAAAGGAAGAGACATGCAAAGGCAGAGCTGTAACTATCAATAACCTGTTTAAGAACTATGCCTTGTTTTTTAATTTCTCCATCAGCATGTACTTGAGGTCAGACTCAGTGTCACTGATGAGTGGTTCATTCACGGATGATACTGCTTGCATTCTGGGTATGGCATAATCTGTTTTACTAATATTTATTGTTTATTTGGTACTTTCATAACTTTTCTTCTATTTATAGTACTCATTTGTTCCATCTTTCTTATCTGTGTTCAACCGGCACATTCCACTTACCTTATTTGCTTTCAACATGTCTAAAAGTTTATTAACTTCATTATCTGTACTTAACACAGCTGGTGAGTTTTTTCCATTCTATTTATTCTTCTTGTTTTGCACATATCAGAACTTTCTCAAATATTAACCACATCCTTTGCAATTCCAATTATTTTCCCCAAGTTTATTAATCAAGTAAATGACCCTAAAACAAATGAGGAATGTCACTGTGGGCTACTCTGATAGAGTTTATAGACATAGAAGAAAATACTATGATGTTAGATGCATATCCCTGTGATGCTTGGATTGGTTCATATGATTTCTAGTTTCTCTTTGGTGATATATTCAGGTACAAATGAGGTATTATACAATTTTTTACAGTGAGAGATATATAAATGTATCTCACATAAATCCATTAGTAAAGCCTTATAGAATAATGCATTCTTTATTAAGGTTTGCTAACTTTCTAAAAGAATAGGATGGCTAAACCAAAGGAATTCTAGAAGCCATAAATGACATTTCTATCAATACATATGGAAAGTGTTTTCCGTAAGTATATTGGTCAGCTTTTCCATCACTGGGACAAAATACCAGACACCAATAATTCATAGGCAAAAAGGTTTATTTTGACTCATGATTTTCAGAGGACTCAGTCCATGGTCAGTTAGCTCCAAAGCAGAAAGGTTAATATGGAAAGGCATCAGAGAGGAAACTGCTCACCTCATTGCACCCAGGAAGCAGAAAGAGAAGGGAGCAGCCAAGGAGGTAGATATACCCTCCAAAGGCATCCTGTCTCCCCTCCCTGCATCATGATATCTCTTCCAACCAGGTCCCACTTCCTAACAGCCCATGCAGCTAGAAACTTTTCAATAGGTCAGTCAACTGATATACATATAAACACCTGCATGATCTAATCATCTTTTAGAAGCCCCACCTCCAAATACAAGAAACCTTTGGGGGGTCATTTTAGATCTATTCCATAAAAGTAAGTAAGATATTATATCTGGAATCACATAATATTCATCAGACACTATAAAGCACTCTTCACTTCCAAGAAATACTTTAATTTTATGGCAAAAATATTAAGTTGTCTTTTCCATTAGTTCGAGAACTAATTTTAAATGTAGTTTCATTTGCTGGCAGATATTTTAAGAAATATATACTATATTATTACATGGTTGCCTTTTGCCTTATAACCTAGAAAGTCTATTAAGCAAAATACTTTAGTAAACACATCACAATTAAATACCAAAAGAACTTCTATATCTACCTATATAATGATGCAACTGTTATTTGAATGCAGTGACTAAAGCAACAACACAATACATGCTCCTTGACATTACAAAATGAATCCCTAAACTTTACTGACATAAACTCCACATTTTTTCCTCACCCTGCCAAAAAGGTAGCTTCTGCAGAAAAAAGCACAAAAGGAGTTAATGTCTAGACAGAACTGATGAATATCATAACTGTTTTATGTCAGACTTCAGGTAATTTTCTTATTGACTCATCAGCAAGCTGTGGAAACCTCCCAAGGAACTCTGCTCTTGGCTTTTACTTTCAGCATTTGCCTCCCTTGCTCTTCCTTTTCCAAGTGTTCCTACCTCATGTCTTTTTATACAGGATTTCTGATAAATGACTGGTTATATAATGAGGTAAAATAACTCACTTCTGGTGTGGAATAGAATTCATGCCAAGGTGTTGAAGCTAGTGAAAATTTAATGTTTTTCATCCCTCACTTTGCAAGTGCTATTTTGACCTTAATTCTTAGTGAAATATGTAAAAAAAACACTAATATCAAAAATAAAACATGCTAGGAGAGACTACTAACTTTTAAGGTAAAATGGGTTTTGACATGATACATACCTGAAATGGAAGCAGACCGGCTTCTCTGCCTCTCACCAAAGACATACACTCAAAAGAGTGGACCTGGAAATCAAATGACAGAGCTCGACTCTGCAGTCAGCTGGGCATTTGGCCTATTTGGAATCCAGTTCTAGTCAGGACAATTTTTGTCACTTCTTGTTGAATGGTTTTGTTTACCTTTCCTTCTCTACTGTCCTCAGAAGGTGTCCGCAATCTGTGTAAATGTTCAAAGCCAAAATCAAATGCAGGATCCTGAATCCACACAAATATGTGCAAAACAATGAAGAACAGGCTATTCTTGGTTTGCTCTTTTTATTAGTAATGGAAATAATGATGTTTTTCATTCTTGATATAGTTGTTATAAAAAGAAAATAGTATAAAATATTTGTTTAAAATACAAAATGCCATATATGTGCAAGAAATTATTGTTTTTATCTTAAATTATATTTTGCTACTAACAAGAAAATGTATGGAACAATCCAGCTAAAAATCCTTGAAATTAAATTAGGTGAAGTGAAAAATGAGGCAATGTTGGCCAAAAGTTACAAACTAGCAGGTTTGTAGGGTGAACAAATTTAACCATCTAATCTAATGGAAACATGAGGACCACAGTTAATAACATTGTATTGCATTATGAATTTTTATTAAATAAATATATTTTAACAGCTCTTGTCATCAAAAAAGGTAGCAAAGTGAGATGACAGATATGGTAACCTACTTTCCCACAGTTACCATTTACCATCTGTATCAGTGGTGGTGAACCTAAGGAACACATGCCACAGTGGGTTGTTTGTATCGTTGAAAACTCTTAAAGGTCTGCCATTACTAATCTATATGTATCACATATCATCTTTAGCAAACCTCAAATATACACAAATTTATGCTTTGTAATAAAGTGAACAAATTAAAAAGACAAACTCGAATTACTTGACTTTGGAACCATCCCTATGAAAAGAATTAGTGCCTCAAATTAGTCCTTCAGATTCATACTTATTTGAAATTGTGCAGTCACTGTGACTTTGCTTCTGTATAGTGAAACATTTGACAAATGAAAATCTACTATATTTTTTCCTTTAGGGCAGCTTTATTCTAAACCATAAAATTCTGAGTTCATCATATGTCTATTCATTATATTTATCCCATTATATCCACCTTTCTGTAACCAAGTCTATGTTTACATATTCCACATATTATCATTTGCCCCATAATATTTACATTTATATTTAGCATCATCCATTAAACTACCCTTCTGGATAGTTTCTGATGATAAAATTTAATCACTCTTTCATTAACACATCTCAGAAACTAAGTTTTTAAACCACGACGATGTTACCCAATAGAAATAGTATCTATTGAATAGCTAAGAGATTGGTGTATTTATTTTTCCATATATAATGAGTATGACTGAAAGATATAGTGAATGTTTCAATTTTTAATACAATTTTTAGTAAAATTTTTAAATAGTAGAAGACGTGGTATCATTAATCCTCCTCAAAATACTCTCACTTCACTTGAAGTCTTCTTTCATGTCTTTAGTTGTACAGTTGTAGCTGACTCCATGTCCTGAAATAACTCAAAATGTTTACTTTCATGGTTGTATGATGAAGAGTCAGAAGTTACATGACACCAAATTTAGTGAATAACATGGATGAGGACACAGTTTAATATTTTTACAAGTCTGCATTTCTGTGGATGTTACATGATGGTAGTATTTATGGCATTTTAGATCACACCTCATAATGACATTCACAGAAGAGAATTTTCAAAACTGCTTCATGAAGTGGAAAGAATAATGAGATAAATGTGTTCAAAGCAAGGGGGAGTACTTTTTTTTAAAGATAGTAAAATCCAACAGAACAAAACAGAACAAAGTCAATCAGAACAAAGCAGCAGAACTGGTACAGAACTTCGAAGAAAGATACTATGAAAAAAATAGCTACTATAGTATATCTTGTTATCTTCAGAACAGCTGACCATTCCAACAGTTATAGTAGAATTGAATCAAAACCAAAACAGAATAAAACCAATAAAAACAGAATATAAAATAAAGCAAATAATAATAATAATAATAATCAGAGTAAAGCAAAACATTGAGAACTATATTGGGCCTTGAAGACAAGACAGAAGAGAATCCCCCATATTTGCTACATTGCTTACTGTCATCTTCCAAAGAGATGCTCAGGTTGCCAGCCCAGGCCTGCAAAATCAATGAAACAATACAAGCATTTAGTTGCTTAATGTTCTTTAGTTGCTATCAATTTAGCCAGACCTCCGAACCAGCAGGTTGCTTACGGGGATGGGGGGGGCGGGGGGTCCTTGATTCTAAGGCCACACACCAGTAGGCCTACGGGAGGTGCATGTTTCACTTCCTGGGGTCTGCACAGGTCGCACAGTCCCCCAGAAGGCAGATTAGTTGTCCTCTGGTCAGAGCCGCTTGGACCCAGCAGGTTGAGTTCTCGAGGGGCACATTCTCGTTCAAGGGGGAGTATTTTAAGGAAGATTGTTGACAATGTGTATTTTACTCTAATATATATTTAATATAAATACTCATCACGAATTTAGAGAACACTTTATATCCTTCCTTCTAATGAAACAAGCACAATGATCATAAAAGGGTAAATAAAGAATCTTTATCCTGAAACATGTCACTAAAATGACACATTAGAAGAAAATAGAACCTACCTCTCTATTTAAGACTTTTCATTTCACCAATATATTATTTTAAAATTTTGTAAGTATTCTGCATGGCTGACAGTATCAATTACAGTTGAAGGCCAAGTGTGGTGGTGCACTACTGTAATCCCAGTAATCAAGAGGCAGAGGCAGGAGGATCACTGCAAGTTCAAGGCCAGCCTGGGCTACATAATGAGTTCAAGGCCAGCTTGAGATACAGAGCCAGACCCTGTCTCAAAAAACAAAAATTACAGGTTAATAGGAAAACATTCAGATTTATCTGTAGCAAAGAAACAAAAATTAGTATTTATAGTATAGTGTTCAATATGTTATAGTTAGGCGATACAGTTAGAATATCAGAGCAGAAATTATCTTAGCTTCAGAGAGTAAGAATGGTGGTTACCAGAGTTGGGAAAGATAGGGGAATGGAGAGAGATTAGAAAATGATTACAAAGGTATAGATAACAGGAATAATTTCTTATGTCCTTCTGCACGGTAGGGTGACTATAGTTAATATATATTTTGAAATAGTTAAAAACAGGATTTTGAATATTCTCACCACAAAGAAGTAATAAATATTTGAGGTAATAAATTAATAATTACCCTAATTTGATCACCACAATATATACATGCATCAAAACATCACACTCATGCACAATTACAAAAATAAAAATAACAAGGTTAATAATTTCCATTGTAATATATCTTAATAGCTGCTATTTTAATTGTATTGTACATGTTCAATGTAGAACACTGGAAAATACAAATAAGGAAAAAATAAAGATTAAAATCATCATGGCAAGAAAGCAGAAAACATCTAAGCACAGTACTCACTGGGAAAACATCAGTGAAGGATCACCTTGTAAAAATCTATGACTTTGAGAAAGTAGATTTAAAAAACAGATCTGAGTGGTTCCTAAGAGGATATTCTTGATGGTAGGAGTATAATAATTAATAAGCATGGGAATACAAGGCCTTCTGCAGGAATGATTGAACATGTAAGGGGCAAAGCATAGTATATACTGGAAAGATCCAGAGCTGTCATTATCAAGGTTATTCTTGCCATTAGAAAAAGACTAGAAATGCATACCAAGGTGTCTCTCAAAGCCAGTATCCAGAAAATTCAATATATTTGGAAATCACAACAAGAACAATGGCAGGAGTCAACCAAGAATACTTCCAATGTTTTTTTTTTTTTGTTTCAGTAATAGAATAAAGACTTGCAAAAAATGAGAAACAAAAAGAAAAACTAGTTAATATGTTTCAAAACCAACAAAAAGCTTAACATCCCAGAACTGTTTTGACACTGAAACCAATTAGAAATGTACTTAAACAGATTACAAAGAGTTGGAAAGACTTGAAGAAGAATTATAAGCTACTTTCTGGTGCTCAAGATGGACTGAGGAAAGAAATGAATATGTTGAAAAAACATGGACATGTAATACAATTGTATTAAAATATATATATACAAGAGATGAAAAGAAGGGGAGGGAGAAGAGGAAATGGGATTAAAGACAAGAATTTAAAAAGGTCATGTAGATGCAGCAACTCCCCATGATGATTGTAATCACTGTGTACCATAAATATGTACCAATAAATATATTTTTTAAAACTTATGATGGAAACAACAAGAGAAGGCAAACGTTCATGTCTTTTCACTCTATACTATTCTGATGACTCTTTGAAGAAAGAACTTGAACCTAAACAATATGATACAACTAACATGTTAGTTAAGGGGCATGAAAATCTTTAGAAATTTTAGTTTAAGTGATAACATTGTGAATCATTAACTTCCAGATAAAACCCAAGGCACTGTGTGAATTAGATAGATAGATAGATAGATAGATAGATAGATAGATAGATAGATTATATATATATATATATATATATGTACATGTATCAAGCTTTCAGCTCTTCAATTGTAATGGTGAATTTTCTTACACTATAAATTAACTTTTATCAAAAGATGATTTGAAGTTTAAAAAGATCCACCAAAATTCTACCTATCAAAAGAAAGAAGAGAGAAATTAAATGACATTAATTCTTAAAAATCAGAAGTCCTGAAGCTACTATGAGTGCTAAAAACTCTATAACAGCAAAATAATTCTTGATGATTAACAACTGTTATAAGGTCTGTTTCTCTGATTGCCTGTTTGCTTGTCTATTCTGCAACCTACATACTGACTTCCCTAAGACCTTGTCATAGCTTTTGACTCCATTTATTCTCTTTTCTAATAAGATTATCTTGGACTTATCCCAAATTCTTCTTAGACAGTTTATCATTCTTTCATAAGAGTATCATTAGGTTAGCCTTGTTACAACATTCAGTGTGAGATTTGTCTGAATTGATTGCAATCTATTCTCACTAAACAAAGTCTAGAATTTCTAATTTTGTAGTTCCTTTGGTGGTAGCCTTGTATAAGAAGGATTATTTTATGTCAGGCTTTGTCAAATAACAAATTATTGGGGCAGGACGAGTAGAACTACTGAAACTATTGGAACTGACATGTCAGACATTCAGTGGTAAATGGCAAGAAAAGGATAAAAGGCAGCTCAGACAGATAAAAAGACACCAACAACAGCATAAGGGCACAGAGACCTAACCCTAGAACTTGAGGTCCTGAATCTTCTGAATAGGATGTAGAGTTCTGAAATAAGATTTGAATTCAAAGGAAATGGATTACTAGGAAGGATATCAAATCAAGGACTATCTTGTGAGAATTGTAAGGCATTAATGATGGAATAAATTGGCTTCATTCTACGATCAAACCAAGAGTTCAGTTATCCAACCAAGAAAAGGAAACTAGGAACAATAGCAGAAACTTTGTGTTAATAGTGCTTATCAGCATCCCTTGTATACAAACGTTTATTAAACATAATTTTTATTGCCAAATTTTTCCAGAGATCAAGGCAAGGATCAGTGATTCAAACTGTGGTGTCAGAGTTGAGAAGGTTGGAGAAATTTTATGTGTGAGATCCCCAGAGAGAACATACAGACTCAGACATCAGCAACACAGCAGGCAGCAAACAGAGCAAGCAGCCTGTGTCTTTATTGGTGAACTTTGATATATGTCTTTATTATATATTTTTACATGCTGATCTCCCTGGTGCATGTGTGGCTATATAATGTTAAATCATGATGATATAACCACATCCTGCTGTAAGCCTGCGCTAGACAGCAGGTTTAAGTCTTTAGGTATCCTCAGATGCCACTGAGCTTTGAATAGTTTGGACCCCACATGTGTATACAAAGAACTCTGTCCATTCTTATGCCAAGGGTGGAAAGTCACCACAACAGGTCTTATCCTCCTGACTACTGTAAACTAGTAAACTATGATGTCATAGTAGTCTTGCCAGTGAAACTTGAGAGGAGCCAAAGATCTTCACAAGACGGTACTCCAAATAGTCACACCAAATGATTGGCGTCAGCCACAGGTGAAACATAGCAGCTTCCTACCTACAAAGTGCTGGCAGACCAGGACTCATGGTGTTTCCTTCAAAGGCTTTATTATTCTTGATGAGTGACTTGATACTGGTTAAAAGTATGGCTCTAAATATAAGACCTACTTATAAATTAGTGTTGTCTAATTCTCTAATGTCTTATCAGCACTATGAGTCAATGCTCACAGCCGCCTCCCTCTTTTCTGTTAGATAGGTGTTATGGGTTGAATTGCTTCACCCCAATAAAGATATACAGAAGTCCAATCCCCTAATCTCTGTGCCTTTATTTGGAAATGCGGCCATTATAAAGGTAATACAACTAAAATAAAGTCACAGAGTGAACCCTGATCCAATATGTCTGATGTCCTCATAAAAAGGTGAAATTTGAACATGAAGATATATACATACACAAACAGGGAGGACCTCATGGGAAGATGAAATCAGAATACTGAGGTGATACAGCTAAAAATCTAGGAATGCCAAGTGTTGCCAACAAACAACCAAAAGTTAGAAGAGGGATAATTTGGTCCATTCTTCCAATTTTTTTCTCTCTTATTTTAAAAACACCTTAAAAAGGATAAAAACCTTACAGAATTTCAAAAAAAAGAAAATTAACATTAGCTAATATATTGCATATTGTTATCTTGACAGTAGTTGTTCAGATTACAATATTTAGGCATAAAAATGATCCATCAGACAATGGAAACACAAACTGTTCTTTTTGATGAACTAACAGAGGTTACTCAGCTATAAAGAAGGATAAATTTGAGGCTTTTATAGGTAAATGGATGCAATTAGAGACCATACTTATAAGTGAAATAAATCAGACTTGCATGTGTAAATATCATATTGTCTCCCTAGTGTAAATAAAAAAGAGTAAATAAGATCCAAAATGTACAATAGATATTGTGAAAATTCTTCCAATTTTTTACTTATTTCCCCTGTATTCACTTGGTTAGTTTCAGAGATATTTCATGAATTTTTCATTCATTTCTTCTTGGAACTCATCTAATTTCATCTTTTTTTGCACCATTTCATAGGGATTTGCTAGCTGGTATTTGCTTTCCTCTCCATTTGTTCCCTCTTGATCTTCCATAGGAGAGTTGGAAGTGCTTAGGGAACTTCCATTGCCTTGCTTTACCATGTTCCTGTGTGTATGTATATCCAATTTTTATTGTTTATGGTACTCAGGAAATTCCAATACTGGCACAGAGAGAAAATGAGTTATCATTCACTGCTACTTTACCTTGGCTGTAGTAGCAAATTCAGTGGTATCAATGGCATTGAATGTCAACTGGATACTGATAACCCCAGGAACCACTAATGAACATGCCTTAACCAGAACTAGGAGGACTATGATTTTAGTTAAGACAATTAGATCACCCATATATTGGCCCATAGTACTCCAGACTACTAATTTCTGCTGAATGTAGGTAACAATGCCAAAGCTCAAAGATACCAGCAGACTTCAGGACCATCCCCTCTGATGATTTCACCCTCCAAACCTAGCCTCTCACAACAGATATAGACCCTTGATCCTCCCTGTCTGACCTTAGGCCTCCCCAGTGACCCAAGGAGATCCCTATTTAGCTCTTCCCCTCTCCAAGCCTATCTCCCAAGGTTGTCTCTCACTTGCTCTCTGCAGTAGGGAAACACTCAGTCCTAAATTGAAACTCTCCTCCTCCTGAATGTTGGTCTCTTATTCAATCATGTCAGTCTGTTGATTATCACCTCTATTGCCCTGTCCTCAGGGGACATCAGGAGTAGGGGCAACATCAGCTGGGTGCAGAACATGTGGTTGGTCTCAGGGTCCTCCCTGGTTCAGCACATGGGTCCCAGCATCTCAAGGTTTTTCTTAAATTTCAAAATTTCCATAGAACTTTACTGAACCACATAGGCCCATATTTACCTCAACATAACTCATTTTTTGTGAAGAAATCTATTCATCTTAGTCATTAACTTGTTTCAAAGCCATCTACTTTCTTACATTTTCCTCTGATCCTTTCTTGTGGGCATGAAATGTTATACCAAGGGAAATGTTGCTAGAGCAATATTAAACAGTACATATTCAAATACTCATGGAAAAACATTTTACCTTTATGTGCATATGTACATGTGTGTATGTAATTCTATATTTGGACCCACTTACAATGAAGCAGAGATTCCAAAAATTTGAATAGAGAAAGAAAACACTGTGACAAATAAAGGAGAAAATACAATGTTATTTTTTATGATTGATTTTTTTATTTTACAGGATAAAATCAAGGAAAATAAAGCACAATAAAACCAATCAAAATAAACCAGGATAAGTGATACAGAACTTCAAGACCTTACAAAACCAACAATAGTTACCATAATGCCTTTTATTGTCTTCAAAATAACTGCAGATACCTTCTAACATGGTAAAAATCAAACAGAACAGAATAGAATAGAAACAATAAAATCAAAACAATGAATGCAATAAAGGATTTCAAAACAAGCCAATAGTATATCCAAAATGGCTACCATAGCATGTCTTGCAAACTTTCAAATTGCTGCTCATGCCATCAGATTTAACATAATCAAACAAAACAAGAAAATAAAGCCCAACCCAACAAAACAATGAAAATGATATGGTTTCCCTGCAGGGATCGCTTCCTGGTGAGGTCTGGTTCTTTCCTTCTGCAGTCTGCGAATGGCACTGACTGACAGAAAGAGGCTTGGGTGTGGCTGTCCCCACTCCAGCAGCAGCCTGCGCATAGCACTCGTTCCCAGGCGGGGATCACCTCCCCGGTGAGGGTGAGGCCTGGTTCACTCCCTCCGCAGTCCGGGAATGGCGCTGACTTTATGATGGATCTTGATGTTCTGTCTACTCTGTGTTGAAGTAACGAAAATGGTGGCAAAAAGGCTTAACAAACATACAAAACTGCTAGAGCTTTCTTTCATAATGATTTTTAAAACATTATAACAGAAGACATAAATGTCATTATAGGTGCAATGATATGATTCTGTCACATTTAGTGATTGGGAGAAAGCAATTTAAGTATATTTTTAATTAAAATATTTTGCATTCAAACTAGGAAAGTTTAGGGGGAAGAAAATCAATTTTGAAACTTCTCCAGGATCATCTAAAAACATCATCTACACTTGAACTGATGCTTTCTGGAATTTGCAGCAGCCAAGACTGTAAAAAAGAACTTCTACCTTGTAGCCTTGAGCCTCAACACAAGTGGAATAATGCTTCCTGTGTTTCAGAACTGCTTATTCTCTCTTAAAATTACTTAAGCCATAGCACAGGAGAAATGGGACTGCCTGGAGAGGCAGATGGCAGGAACATCGTCTCCTGGCTGCACCTTCAGCTAAGATGTCTAGAAAATTAGCCATTACCTTCTGCTGTTACTTCAAAGTGATCAACCTTCTGAAGACAGCTTTAATGAGCTCACAAATATTCAACATGTGCATGCCCCACTAGCATTAATAACCAGAGCCCAAGAAGCATAGCACTTCAGGAAAAGACAGCCCAATGAGGAATAATATTATGTGCTCACAGAAAGTGAGTACCGGTTGGGGATTTAGCTCAGTGGCACAGAGCCTGCCTGGCAAGTGCAAGGTCCTGAGTTTGATCCCCCATAAACACCCCCCACAAAAAAAGTAGTAATCTACAGAAATGAATGAAATCTACAGTAAATTTAGTGGTACATTTTTATCCAGATAGGAAATTATATATATAATATATATAACATATAATATGACTCTAATAATATCTAAACTACTTATTTTCTTTAGCTTATTTTGTTTTATATTATTTTTTCAATAATTGTTTTAGCCTATTGTGTTAGAACTCTGGTATATTTTAATGCTAAAATGTAAGCAATTTTCTTGGCATTGTCAGGATCAACAGCACTCTTTTGTCCTCTTTGTTTGTAAACTTCTTAACAGGTTTTTGTCATTTCTTACTCTTCTGTAATCCCCAAGTCATTAGGTCCTTATTTTCACAAGGGACAAAATAAAGGTGTAAATTAATAGCACATTTACTTTATTATTTTCTATCAAAATATACAAATATAAAAATGTGCTTACTTTTCTAAGGTAATTGATTCACTTATTCAACAACTATTTATTAAACAGCTATTACATATCAAGTATTATGTCCAGATCCTGGAGATTTAGCAATAAATGAAACAAAATTTTCACATAGAGAATATATTCCAGACAGACAGCAGACAAATAAGTAGTTTGCATGTGCAAATGCATGTGCATGTGTGAGCATATCTGTCAGTGAGAATACATGTCAGAGTGTATGCATATGTGTATGTGTGTATGCATACCTATGGAAAAATTAATAAAGCCACATGAATGCACTGATTTGTCAGAGGTGTTAGGAGTCTTTGATAATATGACATGTGGGAAAAAATCTGACTGAATTGGGGTAAAAAGTCAGGCAAATATTCAGAACACGTTTTTTCCCCAAAAGGAAGAGAAGGGAGGAAAAGGAAGGGAAAGGGAGATGAAATTCCTTGATACAAGACTACATTTGGCATGTTTGAAGCATACTAGAAGTCTGGTGTGTTCGAAACATCATGGGTCAAAGAGAAAGTAGTAAGAAATAAGATCTCAGCAGTAACCAGAAGCCAAACCACGGATGGACATTGTGAACGTGAGGGGAAACCACCACACTCACTGCTGAGAGTAAGGGAATGGCATTCTCTGATCTCATCTGTACCTGAGCACTGTGGTTGCTGTGTGTAATGAAAAGTCACTGCTACACTGCAGTGATGGAGAATGGCCTTGGACTATGTGGGGAGAAGTGAACGGTGGTCAAATCTTGATACTTGGGAAAGATGAATCTATAAAGTTGGTGATGTATTAGGTAAGGTATGTGAGAGGAAGTGAGGAATCAAAGATGGAACTCAAAGAGTTTATCCCTAAGCAATTGGGTGAAAGATGAAACCATTCATTTCATTTTCCTCATTCTAACTTTTCATCTGCCTTTCACCAAAGAAATAGTCCAACCTATCCAGCAGCCTTGGGGTTTACCTGCACTATAAATTTTAGGAATATAAAGACTCCCAATTTACTAGTCTCATTCCAACCATTTCTTCTATCTAGCTTAAATTTCATTACTCTTCTTTTTTACTTTTCTCAAAAGCCTGCAATCTATCATTTAGAAATTGATGTAAGTCAATTTGCTTTGTTGCTGCATTTGTTTAAAACACAAATATACTTACAAGACTTGGTAGGCTATTCATCAGACATAATATTTTTAAATTGATTTAGTCATGTAGTTTTTGTCTTATAAGAGGAACTATCAGATACTGTTGAAAAGGACCATGATGCCTAAGAGATAGACTAAAAGAAGTATTTGGGAATGGATGATACTTAAGTAATAAGCACACTGAAATGGCAAAATGGAATGTGAGGCTCTGGAAAGCAAGACAGCAGCACGAGGCCACTAAACTTTTGAAAGAGTTAGGACAGGAAAAGTGATGTAAGCAAACAAACATGTAATCAAAATGTTCACTGATTTTATCAGGGGCATGTGCTGCCCTATATTAAGAAATAATCTGCTTTACAGCAGCAAGAAGTATATAAGTTGTATATATTTCATAAATATTTATTTTTTATATTATTTGATTTTTTTCAATTGTACAAGTCTCCATGAAAACCCTTTAATAAGTTTGTTATAAAGTTAGCATATACTGAAAATTTAGGAAGGCAGGACAAAAGAAACAAAATTAAGAGACCACTGCTGTAGTGACAATATTTGCCAAATCAAAGGCAGACCAAAACTGATAGGTCCTGTAATTAAGAGAACAATGAGAGAAAAAATAAAAGTGAATAACCACCAGTAAAACACCAAGCCATTATTGCCCTAAATAAACGTTATAATGCAATAACATTCTTAACTCATTTGACAGTGCTAAACAGAACAAATCAGATTATTTCATGAGTATCAATCCATACTCATCATCAAATGCACATTTCTATGGCTCTGCTACTAATCTAAATTTTTGCTTCTGTCAAGTTTCTACTCTGACCAAATAATAAACACTGTCCTAGGGTTTATCTGTGAGTACATTTCAGCATCAAGTTAGCAATTGCCTTTTCCATCAAATCTACTCATTACTAAGCACCTCTATAATGAAATTTTTATGTACTGTGGGGCCAGAACAAAGCCGGAAGGATGTATCACTCACTCACAGGATTCAACTTTAACTTGTTCTGTGACTAGAAGTAAATCAATCACAAGGTTAGAGAAGGATTCTGTCTGGTTGGCTTATTTAACCTCATGTATCCAGGATCCTCCTCACTCCCTGACAGCACCTATGCCTCCACCCCTGCTAAAACACACACACACACACACACACACACACACCTACTTTGTTGAGCTTTAAAAATTCTGATTCTGCCAAATTCCTTCTTTTTTTATCTCCACTCCCTAAATAATGTTGTATAACAAATCTATTCTATAGGCGTGTGACACAATCCCTCAACTATGTTATTGAGGTGGTAAAGACTGGGAATGATGAGAAAAGTTCATACATGCTGTACTGATTTTAAAATAAGTCTGGGAATTTACTGACAATACTTTCCTTAAAAAAGTCTTTTGACTGTTAACTAGTGATTGGCATGCAAAGAAAGATATGTAATGTAACTGATTGTATGTGACTTTCAAGGCAATATTGTGGCTTCCTTATCATCCTCTTCAATCATTCATGTAATATAAATATTACATTAATACAAATCCTTCCAGCAAACCATTTAATTCAATCTTACTAATATCCTAATGAGCTATTTCATTGGGGAGGATTAACTTAATGCAAAAGTCTACAGTGATTTTAATATCAGAAATTATACTATAATACCTTGTCTAGTTTTCCTAAAATTTTACTTTTACATATATTATATTTTCTTGAAAAATGTAACTAAAAATATGCTTTTTGCAACTTATCTTTGACAAAGGGGCCAAACATGTTCACTGTAAGAAAGATAGCCTCTTTAAAAACAGTGCTGGAAAAACTGGCTTTCCACATGCCAGAGACTAAAACTGGACATGTCTATGATCATGCACTAAACTAAAATCAAAATGAATCAAAGATGGGGGAAAGAGGAAAGAAGGAAGAGAAAAGGAAAAAGACATAAATTTGTGTGCATATATATATATATGTGTGTGATATATATGTGTGTATATATGTATATACGTATATATATGTATGTATATATGTCTATATATATGTATATATGTATGTATATATGTGTATATATATGTATGATAGCTAAGATGACTATACTACTAATTCTATTAGCTCTTTGAAAAGAACAGTTAATACTTACATGAATAGATCAATTTTGCATGTCTATATCTGGTAATCTGAGCAACCTTTTTGAAGATAACAATATGCAGTATAACAACCATTGCTAAATTCCTATCATCTTGTTTTGAAAGCCTATGTTGTTATTGCTTTGGGTTTGTTGTTGTTTGTTTATCTCTTGCTTTTTATATTTTCTTTTCTGTGTTTTTTTCTCTTAAATTAAAAAATACTAAAAATGGATCAAAGATCTAAATCTTAAAACAGAAAGTCTAAATCTAGCGAAAGTGAAAGTAAGTAGAAATCTCGAGGACATGGGGTAAGCAGAGTTCATGAACAAAAACCAAACTGCACAGAAAGTACTTCAAAAAAAATCAACAACTGGGATCTCATCTTCTTGAAAAGTTTTTGCATGTCGAAAGAAACCACCAATGGAGTGAAAAGAAAACCCACAGAAGGGGAAAAAATTTTAGCCAACTGTCCCTGAGACAAATTACTTCTATCTAGCACATATAAAGGATTGAAATAAATTAGGACTCCCAAATTCAAAGACCCATCCCAAAAATGGGCATCTGAGATGAATACATACTTCTCAAAAGAAGAAATACAAATGGCAAAGAAATGTATGAAAAATGTTCAACATCATTGGTCATTCCATAAATGGAAGTTAAAACAGCATCAAGATTCCATCTCATCCCAGAAAGAATGGCTATCCTCAAGAAATCAGGAAATAACAAATGTTGGTGGAGCTGTGAAGGAAAAAGGAAGCCTTCTCCACTGTTGGTGGAGAAGTGTAGAGTGGGAGTGTAGAGTGGTACAACCACTGTGGAAATCAGTATGGAGATTCCTCAAAAAACTGGGATTAGAGATCCCATTTGACCCAGATATCCCACTTCTGGGTATTTTCCCAGAAAAATTAAAAACATCATACCACCATGATACAAGTGCACCCATATTTATAGCAGCACAATTTGTAGTAGCTAAATTTTAGAAACAATTCAAATGCCCATCAACCGAGGAATGATAAAAAGGATGTGGTATTTTTATAATGCAGTACCACTCAGCTATAAAGAAGGAAAAACTCAAGGTTTTTGTAGGCAAATGGATGTAACTTGAAACAATACTCATAAGTGAAATAAATCAGACTCACATATGTCAACATCATATTGCCTCCCTAGTATAAGAAACTGAAAGAGTAAATAAGATCCAAAATCTACAATAGATATTGTGAAAGGGAAATGAACTGCTCAAAAGGAAAAACAGCTGGAATGGGGGAAAGGAGAAAAGAAGGAAAGAAAAAGAAAAAATACATGTATATGTGATAGGTAAAATAGTAATACTACTAATTTCTTTTAGTTCATTGAAGATAATGATTTGTGCTTATATTGTTTGATCAATTTTACATGTCTATATCTTGTAACCTGAGCAACCACTTTGAAGATAACAATACACACTATATTAACCATTGTTAATTTCCTATCATCTTGATATAAAATTCAGTAGTGTTGTTTCTATTGTTTTTCACTTTAAAATAAAAAATACGCTTTCTGTGAAAAAATTTCACTTTATCTAGATTTTCACACTGTCAATCATTGACAGCTATTTGCATATTTCAAGATATAATTAACTTATTGTTATTGCACCCTTGTAGATTCTTCATAGAGTTGACATTTGCAAATAAGTAGCTATGAACAAAATCAATTTTCTCACATTATTCTTACTTACTAGAAACAAAGAGGTAAACAAGTTGACCTTTATACTTTAAATAAATTCATGGTCCCAGAACAATCTTTCTAAGACCTCTGATGTAAACTTCATCTTCCTGTAACATTCTTTACAATTTTTTTCAAATTCTAGTATATAACATATTGCATAATTTAGTCAAAGCTAAAACCTGTCCAATAACAACAATAAAAATAATAAAAACCTAGATTTTCTGAACCTGCCTGGGTGCCAGGAAATATGTGTTTTTTATGTGTTCATGCATTTAATCTTTATAGCAATCCTGTGAAATAGCTTGTTATTGTTGACACATTGTATCAACTTTAGAAGTTTAGAAGTTTTACTAAGAGACTCAGCAGGGAGCCAGGGTTCTTACTTTGTAAATATCCTCATCCTGTGCAAGAGGAGGACACAGAGATTTTGCAAGTGTTATACTCACCCTGGGGTGGGATGGTGGCCTGTGCACAATGTAAGAAGGACAGGAGGCTTGTGCCCCACTTTCTTGCTCTGGCTGCTCCAGTGCTATGCCACCCTGCCTTGCAGCCAGGTGATTATGGACTGAAACCTCCAAAAACTGTACACTAAATAAACCTTTCCCTTCTTCATTTTGGGTGCTGGGTGGTTTTGTCCCAGCAATGAGAGAAAAGTAACCAAGACATAGCTGCTGCTGTTAACATCCCAATTTAGAATCCTGAGAGATTATTCTGAGTAGGGTGGGAGGAGTTCAGGAGCTCTTTCTCTTGTAGAGCCAGATTTCAGTCCAGACTTAACACCACCCCTAAGTACTCTAAGACACAGAACAGTCTACCATGTAGATTTCAGTGTCACAAACTGCATTGTCTCATCCCCAAATCCCGAGGTTACAGCCCCCTAACACAGCTCTAGTGTGACTGTGCTTGGAGATAGGGTCTATACAGAGGCAGTAAAGTTAAATGAGATCATAAGAGTAAGGCCCTAATCCAACGAGACTAGTTTTCTTATAGGGTGTTCCTCTCCACCATCTGAGGATACAAGAGAAGGTGGCTATCCACGAGTCAAAAGGAAGGGCTTCACAGAAATCTGCCCCAAAGGTACCTTGATCTTAGACTTCTAGTTCATAAAATTGTGACAAAATGAATTTTTGATGCCTAAGCCACCAACCTCATGGTACTCTGTTATGGCAGCTGAGTTAATAAATACATAGTGTTTCAAGCATTTCCTCTCTCACTGCATCCTGAAGACACTCTTGGATAAATCTTGAGTAGTTAAACACACTCTATTTATGTAGTTACTCCTAGTATAAAGTTGACTAGAATTAATTTTCCAGGTGATGTCCTTTCAGGCCTTCGCCAACACATTAAAATTCACTCCTCTTACACACACTGCAAGGTTTAACACTGTGATTACTTAGCACACACTGGTGCTGCCCATCATATCATCTATATAATTGTACTGGGTGATACTATGTACCCCCAAGTCCTCATATACTTTTGATGGGGCTGAGTCTGGTGCTTGTGTTTGGCTTGTTGTCTAGAGCTGGGAATGGTGCTGTGAGTGTTGCACCTGCTAAGGGGTGGAGCTGAGATACAGTGTAAAGGAGGCGGGTCTTCCTCTTGTTCACGTCTGTGCTTCCTCTCTCTCTCTCTCTCTCTCTCTCTCTCTCTCTCTCTCTCTCTGTCTCTCTCTTTCTGTCTCTGTCTCTCTCTCCAGCGTGCCTTGCTGTTTGGCAGCCACCATGAATGGCATCCCCACCACACCACGCTGCCTTGGAGCCAACTGAGTATGGACTGAAACTCCTGAGAAACTGTAAGAAATAAACCTTTCCTTCCCTAATTTTGGGTGTCAGGTATTTTGTGTCAGCAACAAGTGAAAAGTAACTAAGACAATAATTAAAATTAAAATGTTGTCAAACATAGCCTTCCTTCCTTTCTGTAGAAAACAATTAAATGTGATATCAGGCCTTATAGCACTGGACTATTAATGTCCTTAATGCTTACTTAATTTTGAAATTAAGGGGGTCATGCGTCAAAGAGACTGTGAATATTAAAATCCCTATTTTCTAGAGTTCTGTTTGTATTGTTTCCCCCTATCAAAATCTAGCTTCAGAGAGCACTTGTCTATCTTCTGCAGTAAGTATTGGTCGGCTTCCTGTAAGCTAATCCAATCCAGAAAGCCTTTGGCTTCAAAAACCTATCTACCCCATCTTGCTTCTTGCCAATGCTTTCTTTTTGCCAGGACAGCCTAGTCTGCAGAGCAAATGGCATTGTCCATAAATTTTGGAGTTAGATGACCGGAATATCACTCACATCTCCACCATTTAGTACAGTAAGTAGAGGATGGTCAAGCTACGTAAAAACTGACATGCTTCAGCTTCTTCCTTTGTTTAATATGCCAGGGATTTAGCTCAGTGGCATAAGCAACTTCCTGGCAAGCGCAAGGTTATGAGTTTGATCCCTAATACCAAAAAAAAAAAAAGCTGTCTACTCCATTTGTTTAATATGATAATAACTTAAACTAAATTTATTATCAGGAGGAAATGAAATGGAAAGCACTTAGCCACATGGAACATCATACACACTTAATAAATCATAATTACAAGTTTCTAGTTAAGTATATAAATCTGCTCTGTTCTTTGTAAATGAGTGTCACTGGATCCAATTTTATGATATATGTGATGTATTTTAAGAGGGAACCTCTGGCTGAAATGACTCAAACTAAATAAATGAGGAAGGTTGAGAGAATTTTAGGAGTTGAGTAAGCCTGAAAATATGACAACTGACCAAGAAGAAAGCCCCTGCTCTGTGAATCAGTGCCATGCGTGGGCCACTGGGGAGACAGACAGATGCCAGCCTTTTCCTGTGAGTCAGTGCCATTTGCAGACTGCGGGGGAAGAGAACAAGAAGTCAACAAGAAGCAAGCCCTCCCTACAAATCAGAGCGATGCACTGAGGGGAGAGCCACATGCCAGCCCCTTCCGGCACACAGGCTGGGAAACAAAAAGAGCCAACCCCCACCTTCTGTTGTAAGCAACTGGCTGATCCAGCGAAACACAAGCTGTAATAATGGCTATTGAGGTGAAATACAATTTAATGCTTGTAGTGTTTAGTGTTTTACTGACTTTGCAGGTCTAAAGTCAGTGATCTGATCATCTATTCAAAGGATAACAATATGCAGTGTAGTATCTATGGGGGATCTCCTTCTGAGGGTGGTGGACATTGTTGATTCTCTATTGTCTTGTTTTGAAGTCCTGTGTCATTTTCATTGTTTTGTTGGGTTGTTTTTTGTTCCATTTTGTTTTGTTTGATTTTACTGTATCCGATGGCATGGGCAGCTATTTCAAAGATAACAAGATATATTATGGTAGCCATTTTGGAATCACTATTATCTTGTTTTGAAGCCCTTTATTGCATTCATTGTTTTGTTTTTATTGGTTCTATTCTATTCTGTTTTGTTTGATTTTTTGTTTGATTTTTGAAGGTATCTGCAGCTATTTTGAAAACACCTGAAGGCATTATGAAAACTGTTGTTGATTTCCTATTGTTTTGAAGTTCTGTGTCACTTACACTGGTTTATTTTGATTGGCTTTGTTCTGTTTTGTTTTACTTGGTTTCATTATCTTTAAAATAAAAAATTTAAAAATTAAAAAAAAGAAAATATGATAACTGTTTGGAAACAAGTAGACTTTCTTCTGTTGAAATTATATCAGAAGACAAAGATTTAATTGACCTAAACAGGAATAGTATAGTAACAACCTCTAGAGACTAAGAAATTGATTTGGAGGGAGAAATGTGACAGGTTCTATTTAGGACACAGTGAAACATTTTGTTCTTTAATTTCCATGAAACTTCCAAATGAAAATGCCTAAAAGGAAACTGAGCAAATGGTTCTAGATATGGAATGGAGAAATTTCTGGAAAGGTGATTTAACTCTAAAGCACCAACATTAATTTAGGGAATGAGATGGCTCTCAGAGACTGTACAGACTTGGAAAGGTAGGAGAAGAATCCTGAAGCCATCAAATAATGAAAGAAAAGGAAGTCTTCATAATGAGAAGCTTCCAAGGAAAGAGAGCTAAGAGAGGCACAGGAGACCAAGGAAGGTGAATGTATGAAGAAGAGAGCAGTCACTTGGGTCAAGTACTGCCAAAAGCACACATAAGGGAATCAAGGAAGAATGTCCATCACATTTCTCTCCTTCTGCTAGTCTCCCTGATCTTTTCCAGTTTTGCTGAACTCAAGCACAATTTACAATCCATACACAATTTAGCACTGTCTTTAGAGACAAGTGCAATATTCATAATATAAAGTCATAGTTTTGTATTAATCTTATCCTCCTATGTGGACATCACATACTTTATCACAGGAAACCTTTAGTGTTTCTTAGTCTGCATGATAAGCAATAAAGGAAATCTTATTCATGAAGGAGTTGATCAAGTGTCCACTGGGAATGTAGATTTCAAG
Organism: Dasyprocta punctata; assembly: GCA_004363535.1. Classification (NCBI taxonomy): domain Eukaryota; kingdom Metazoa; phylum Chordata; class Mammalia; order Rodentia; family Dasyproctidae; genus Dasyprocta; species Dasyprocta punctata. Next base: position 40,735 of record RJWM01011550.1, read on the forward strand.
TGAGCAATAGTAAGTTCTGGGAAGCATTCTGTATGATCCTTGCCCTATTTGTAAGTAATGATCAATCTCCTGTTATATCAGGGTCAATTCCTTTGACAGATCATCATTTGAGGCACAAGTGTTAGTGCTTTCTTCCCCCTGGCCCCTGGACCTTGATCCCAGGGGGTGTTTTCCGCATGCCATATAGTTTACCCTACATGAGGCTCACATAACCTTTGGTGGGATATGGTCTTAACACTCAAGCAATTTTCTGTCCTGATGGGTCCACATTTGGGTCACTAAGAACCCTGAGAGTTGATGTAATCATGCTTTCTTCCTCTTAAATTTGTATTTCCCCAAAAGTAAAAATAGCTCCTGAATTAATTTAGAATCATCTTTATGAATATTAGATCAGAAGTAGCAGCAGAAGACACAACAGAATTTGTCTGGTGCTATCTTAAAATTATTTTGCCTCTGAGAACTGCCTGGAGAGGTGATGAGACCTCAACAAAGAATCATTTTCAATATGAGGAGGAGGGTATTCTAGAACCATAGATAAGAGATCCCTAGTGATGTGTGGTCTCAGAGAAACTCAAAAAGGTCCCCTTCAGAAAGTAAGTTTTCACTGCTGGGAAAAAGCCAAATCCAGTCAGGAAGAGGTTTTCATGCCCATAGCCTCTCTTTTCCTCCACTCAACCACAAAGCAGTAGGAAATCTTCACTGCCCACATAAGGTAGGAAAGTTGTTAGAGAAAATTAAACCAACCACTTCCTCTTTTTTACTGGAGGTTTCCCACCCACAGAAGACTTGCACTGTAGGTATGCTGGAGAGAAGATTTAAGTGGACACATTGACTACAGAACTCATACTATTTGAGGAACAATGTAGATATTTTTATTATCTGAAAATGATCAGCTAAGAAGCGGAGCCTTTACAGAACATTTTTCAAGGACAAACCACACTAAGTTGATTTGCAATAGAAATAATGAGGAAAAAAAAGTTTTACTCAGAAAACCCTGCTCTTTCAATGTGCTGGTTAAAGTAAAAGCAAGCGCTATAGAAGTTAGAAAATTTAAGACCAAGACCTTAAGATCTAAAAGCAAATGTATTAGCATCAACCTTATAAGAAGAACTTGTTATGTATATAAATTTTCAATCCCATGATTTCTCTTCCACTGAACAACCATTATGCTCATAATAGGTCTATTGCTAACAACATAAAAGTCATAATTTATAACATGTTGCCAAAAAGTGCATATTTCAAAAGCTTCCTCTCATAAATTCATATTTGAAAGGTTTACCCTGTTTACATAAACATATGTACCATTGGAATTCATTTCACTTCTTCCAAATTTTCAAACTAAATATTAGAATTATGCTCTATTTACACTCATGAGCAGGCTAATTCTGTTCTCTTATTTCTAAACTGCATCTTTCCTCCAGGAATTTCTTATATGATCCAAACAGATCCACAACAGCTTTAACCAGCAGAAAGTTCCTTCTGTTTCTACCAAAATCATAGTAGCCTTTGCTGATGTTCAATAAGGCATGATTTTTCTCTTTTCTTTCAAAGTTTTTAACAGAGAAAATACTCTGCTAACACTTAAGATCTTATGATAGGATTTAATAACTACCAAGAGACATATAAAAATTCTGATACATTTATATGATATGCCAAGTCTTTAGCCATTAGTTAAAAACTTGAACTTCTAAATAGAAAAATGTAATATTTCAGTGTGCAAAAAGAAACAGTAATGACTTTAGAGATTTTTGACTGGCAAAAATTACTGTCAGACTTAAAAGAATGTAGTTTTTCCAGGTGGCATATTTATTCTCACAAGAAAAACTTCCCACATTTAAAAGTAGACAAATGAAATTTAGGGTGTAATGTTGATAACACATTGGAGGACTGTGTAATACATATATCCCAGAATTATTTGATCATCTATGGAATTGTACCATTGTTTGATTCATCTATCTGCTATACATGTTTATAATTCTTGTCCATTAGTCATGCAAATGATTTACTTTCAACAAAAAGATAACCTCAAACATGATGCTTATGTTGCCCATAAGACATCAACCAACTTCGTATATAATCCAGTCAGCAAATGCTTTTTCAATTTTCTTAAATCTATACCCATCCAGTTCTTCAAATGCTTCTTATCATCTTTACTAAAGTAATGATCCTACTACTTTTATTTTTAATAAACTGAATAAAACTTTATGTGTTCATTCTGTATCTCTAGGAGAGCTATGTTTTTTTTAATATCTTGAAAGTTACATGTTAACGATTCTATTTTGCTTTGAGTCAAATCTGCTAGCTTAAAAATGTCTTATCAATGTCATGGATTTAAAATATTTATTCATTCCTATGATAAATATTTACTGACCACTTATTATATGGCACTGAACCAAACAGAAGCCCTGTTTCCTGTGCAATTTATAGTCCAGTGGGGGACGGAAAATAAATGATTTTTTAAAAACACATAGCACATGTGAATAAAGTACCAAAAACCATTTCACTTATCTTCTGTTCCACATGGACTATAAAACTAATATAATAAATGTTAAGTACAGGCTTATAAACTGAAAAACCTAATGACATACAAATGGAGTTTGGCAGAGAAAAGTAACAAGCATTACCAATGTTATGAAAGCATTAAACTGTGTCAGATGGCTTTTATTTTCCATAAAAATCAAACAATTACAAGATTTGAAAGGGAAAACTATAATTACCAGAGTTCTCATAACTGAGTAATTAAATGTTGAGCATGTATATTAAAAACTAAATAAAACATTCAATTTATTTGTGAAATAAATGACAAATATTAACCTTAAGATAAAGACAGTTTTCATTATTGAGGTATTTGAACTTGTTGTCACAGATCAAATTTTTAAAATATTCATTAAACCTAGAAGCCACCACAGAAATATGTAAACTATAAAACTTAATTTGAATAAGCCAGATGCCTTTGCTGAACTGTTCTTCTACATAAAAAATGAAAAAGGGAATAAAAAAAAGCCAAGGCTATTGATATAATTACATTTACTCTTTCACAAATAATTTTAAAATGTAAATAAGCTTTCCTTAGTTGGATTTGTTGTAATAAATAAGAATATATAAATAAATCAGTGGGTGTTATGTCTACAATCAGTACTATATATGTAAGAAAATCCAGTTAAACTAAATGTCCTTTCAAATCAGTGTGGAAAAATTATGTTGCAAGGTGAAGAGCCTACCCATTATAATAAGAAATAAACTTAGAACTCTGCCTCATACAGTAGCACCAAATATATTTCAAATAAACATAAAAATAAGTACAAAACAAATGGTCAAGGGGCTGGGGATATAGCTCAGTGGCATATGCACCTGCCTGGCAAGCGCAAGGTCCTGAGTTCAATCCCTGCCACCAAAAATAAATAAATAAATAAAAATTTAAAAGGCCAATAAGTACATGAAAAACTATTCAACATCTTGAGCCATTAGGAAAATGCATGTCCAAAAAATGCTAAGATTCCATTTTACGGAATAGCCATCATCAAGTCTACAAAACTGATAACACTAAAGATTTTTGAAAAGTTGACTTTACTATCACAATATTGTAAAATTACATAATACAAAATTATGAAAGTGGGTGCAGATACTTTATTAGTAACTGAATGAGAAACACTGAATTTTTTTATTGAATGGCAGTCATTGGCATAAACCTGGCTGATTAGAAGAAACAGTGATCACATGCCTGAAGTAGGTAACAGTATAAGGGCAGGTTTGCCTAAGAATAATTACAATAAATAGATGATACCTATTAAAAATGTGTGTGAGGGACTTCAATACCAAGTGACCATGATACTGTCTGGCAAACTCTGAAAATTTTGGCTAACTTGTGGCCCACAGGGCAGACTAAGAGAATATGCATCACCAGGAACTGGTGCAAAGTCTTAAGATGCAGGAAAAATCCACATCGGGACATACAGTCTAAGTAGAATCCCAGGTGATATATAGGCCCATAAAAGTTTGAGAATCAGTATTATGTATAAAATTAGTTTATAATTAAAAAACAAATTTTCCCTTGACTTTGTGCACGAGATTTAGTCACCCATTGATTAATGAATACTTAACATGGTATGATGGTTAATCCTAGTTGCAACTCGACTAGCTTGAGAAATGAGTAGAAAATTTGTAAAACATACTTCTGAGTGTGTCTATGTCAGTGTTCCTAGCAAGGAGTGTTATGTGGATCACCGAAGTGAGAGGAGAAGACCTGCTCAAATAGGCTGAGAATTTGAAAAGAACAAAAAGCACAAGAAGAGGGATTCCTGCCCACACAGCATGCAAGCTAGGTTCTTCTTGAGTGTGTTTCTTACTGCTGCCATGAGCCATAGACATCAAACTCCAGCCTCTTCTGCCTTTGAACAGACAAGAGCTTCTAGACTTTCAGCTTCAGACTGGGGCTCCATCACTGTTCCTTCATGTTCTAGGCTTCCAGCTTAGACTGAGTAGTTACTGCTCTCCCTGGTTCACCAGCTTGCAGACAGCCATTGTGAAACTACCCAGTCTCTGATCACATTAGTCAATCTAATAAATCCCTTTATAATTACATATACATTCTATTGGTTCAGTTCCTCTTGAAAACCTTGACTAATGTACTTGGAGAGTATGGATATAGCACTAGCATGAACAGGCACCTTTTGAAACACCTCTAACCCCATTGTAGCTAAAGTTTAAATTCATTCCCCAATACAACAATGTCCTTATCAACCTTGGGCAGTTTTCACTAACCAATTACCATAAGGTGAAAAATTATTGCACTATGATTTTAAGAAAGTTATTTAAACATCATTGTGTCTTGGTGTTGGTTGACTTGTTTTTTTAAAGCAGGTCTATAAATTCTACTCCTGCCTCTGAATATGATAAATTTAACAAGTCATAAACATCGCAGTGTTAAGGAGAGAAAAAAAATCCAGCAGGAATTATGTAGTCAAAGACGCTCATTTTTGCAAGTCCCTGCACAAAGAGCTCTTTAAATCAAAGCTTCATTCCCGTGGTTCTAGATTAATTAGCCCCTAATAATGACAAATAATCCAATCTTTGTTTGAATTACCCCACTAATTTAACTAAGGGCAAAATTATCAAAAGACCTTAATGTGCTTCTGAGCTAGGAAATTTGGTAACATCACTTCAGCCTACATATCTAATTAGTGTTAATAAATAATTATAAAATGTGTTTCACTTCGGAGGAAATATTAAAACATCTAAAACAGAATTACATGTATATTGATGATTTTGTGAAAACAAAACACATGCTTAATTCTTTGCTTAGTTAAGACACTTTGCCAAATATCACAATGGATTTCAATCAGCATCAATACACTCAACACCCATGAAAAGTGAGTGACAAATGGTGTCATCAGCCAATAGAAGTGGAACAACTTAATATAACTGTGGGGCCTCTGGAATCCTCTGTCCTCTGGAATCTATGAGGTGTTCCAAATTTTATAGTATCTCAAGAAAGATGTTAGTAATCCTGATAATACCTAGAAGGAATAAGGAAACAAAATTTTGTTATACAAAAAACCACCTACATAACCTGGGATATGTAGCTTATAAAACAATAAATGAATACATATAATACACAAATTATACTGTAGATGTATGATGTGTGTGCTGAGATAATTGATTTCTTAAATATTTAAGGGATGCCCTTTGGAAAATTTGACCTAAACTTAGTTTTGCTAAATTCAAGAGAACAGATTAAAATCAATGGGTAAAAATTTTAGGGACAAAAATTATAGTGAGATGTAAAAAATTAATAAAAATGTATAAACATATGTTATAAGTACTTTTCATCTAGCACTTTTCCTTTTGCAATATTAAAATCCATTGAATCAACCCATAAACATTAAAATTCCAATTTTATGTTAGCTTGCCAATAACAGTAATTTTTAAATACTAGATTATTGTAATTTTTGGGAGGCCATCTAGTTAGCAAAGTCAACTTGCAGGCTTTGAAATCTCTTTCAAACATTCAGGAAATGAATCCCTTTTTGCTTTAAGAGCTTATTAAAACATTGAATGTACTTTAAGAGATACTGCATGAGGTGCATCAAATATTCCCTTTCAACTCTGATTCTTTAATCTCTAATCAACGACACACTGAGAAGGGTTAGAGTGTACAGAAATACAGAAGGCATGACTGATGCCCAAAGAAATCTGTTGCAGCACGCAAAGCAGATGAAAGAAAACCGTTTACCAGCAGCAGGTTCCAGAAACCACAGATCTGCAAATACTACTTTTCAAAGATATTTTTCCCAAAATCTGAAATTCCCATGCAAAAACAGTAGGACTTGGCATAATGTATCTTTATAAACCTAGAAAATGTTATTTGATGATTAATGAAACCAACTCAGACTCTGTAGTTCTTCATAGAGAAAAATCAAATGTTAACCAAAGAAGACTAAGAATTTATTTTAAGTTGGCTTCTTCCTTTACAAAGAAGGTAAATTTTACCTTAAATGTTGAAATTAATTGATAGTAACTACCAGTATCTTTATGAACTATATGTTAATAAGTTACAACTTAATGAATCTATGATGTTTCTGCCAGGAATCAACACATTACCTTTAACTCATCAAGAAACTTGCATAGCAATTTTTAGTTTTCTGTTTCTAGATGAGTAGCCAAAGGTTCAGGAAAGTTATGTGGCATGCTAGTAGTAGCCACAGATCATAACTGGCACTAATAAATTGATATTATTATTATTTATATAAGATTTTATACATATGTATGTTAATAATTGATATAATTTTAATTTTAATACCAAGTGGTTAATGTGGCAACAGAAGTAAAAACAGTAACATTTCCATCTAGTAGTTTTCTTTTTGCAACATTAAAATCTATTCTATTGAATCAACCCATAAACATTAGAAGTCCATTTTTATGTTAGTTTACCCAGTAATAGCAATTTTAAATCATTCTGACATACTGTCTGTACACTTGGATACATACACTTATGTGTTTGTACCATGTATGACAGGAAAAAGCCTTTTCAAATATACTCACTATGTAAAGATAGGGAAGATAAAATTGATGGTTTATAAAATATATTGTTTTATTTATTCTGTGAGATGAAAATCAAGATCTGTAAAGTATATTTTGATCATATTTTAGGAAAACATAAAATTAAATAAGTGATATTTCAGTAGGATTTGTTTTGTTTTGTTTTGTTCTCTGTCTGCAGCATCCTCACAAATTTCCACAATGGTAACTGGCTTGAAATTTTAAACACATGTTTTCTTTTATAGAATTTTAGGTATTAGAAAGCTTGAAATTTGAATCTGCATATGTTTTTTTAAATGAGGAAACAAATTTGGAAAATTTGTGGTTTGAACAATAAAGTTTTCTTCCCCAAAAAATACCACAGATCATTGTCAGGTCTGATGTGGCATTCCTTTTATCTGATGATACATAAGGTCTTATATTCATTAGATACTAAAATTTTTGAGGTGTTTGTTTTGTTTTTGCAGTGCTAGAGATTAAACCCAGAGCCTTTGCACTAAGATAGATTCTTGTTCCCTTTATTTTTTTTTATTTTAATAGTCTCAATAAGTCACCCAGGGTTGGTTCAAACTTGCAATCATTCTGCCTCAGCCTCCTGGAGTACTGGAATTAAAGACATAGGATACCATGCCCAGAAGTTTGAGTTTTTTAAGTCTTTTCTTTAAAAAAACAAAATCATACTGACCAGAAGATTTGGTCCAGTTCAGCAGAAATCAATTTTCACAGCTACATTTTTTTAAAAGCATTACATTATTTCTACCTCATAAAAATCTATTGTCCCATGTTATAATAATTTTTAAAAACTATCAAACTTTTCCAGAGATTGAACTCACAACCTCACACCTGCCAGACAGGCGCTTGAGCCACTGAGCCAAACTCCCGGCCCTGGTTTTTTGAGGCAGGGTCGCATTATGCAGCTCAGGCCGGCCTTGCGCTCCCGTTGTAGCCCAAACCGGCCTCGAACTCACAATGCTCCGCCTACCTCAGCCTCCCGAGTGCTGGGATTAAAGGCGTGCACCACCACGCCCGGCAAAACTATCAAACTATTGTAGGCAGCTAAATTAAACAGAAATTACCCGGGCGTGGAGGTGCATGCCTTTAATCCCAGCACTTGGGAGGCTGAGGCAGGAGGATTATTGTGAGTTGGAGACCAGCCTGGGCTACAAAGCAAGTTCAAGGCCAGCCTGAACTGCATAGCAAGACCCTGTCTCAAATAATAGGACCGGGTATTTAGCTCAGTGGTGTAAGCACCTACCTGGCAGGCATGAGGTTGTGAGTTTGAACCCTGGTACCAAAAAAATAAAATTAAATAAATAAATAAAACAGAAATTAATAGGTGGTCAGACAGGGACAGGTCCTTGAAAGAATCAAGATCTTTCAAGAGACACAAAAGACGAGAACACACCAGAACTGTGACTGGAGGCAAAATAAAGATGCAATGGTCAGCCAGGTGTGGTGGCTCATGCCTGTAACGCCACCACTTGGGAGGCTGAGGCAGGAGGATCACTGCGAGTTCGAGACCAGCCTGGGCTACAAAGTGAGCTCAAGGCCAGGCTGAACTACATAGCAAGACCCTGTCTCAAAAAACCACAAAATAAATAAATAAAGATGCAATAGCCAGGCCTACATTCCTCAAGTGATAAATAATAACTTGAGATTATACTGTGATTGGTTTTACCTGGTCCAATAAATTTCCGATAGATATCAATTACCCAGGTAGGTGACCAAACATCCAGACCCAGTCACCCAGGTAGATGAACAGAGCAACCAAATCCATCCCAAAGGACAAATGCCTCCATTCTTTCCCTGTACTCTTGCTACGTGACTTGCTTCCCTATTAGATCTATATTAGCTAGGCAGCTAACCCTATAGGGTTGATGGTAGTTTGACACTTATCGTACTCACACTGCGACTTTGCAGTATAAATTACTTCTGACAGTGGGCCTTGGTGGCAACCCACTTTTGGGACCTCCTCCTGTCTTTCAAGAGCTGTCTCTCAATAAATCTTTCCTACTCTTTAACTTCAGTTGTTCCTTGGAACAAAGTAGTTTCTTGGAACTCACTTTGATTTCTGGGGACATGAATTCAGCCTCTCTGACATCTAGCAGGTTGGAAGTTATATTTCTCCTATACCAAAAGCATATCATTTATCCTGTCTCATCCACCCATTCACCTACCTTTTTACCCTGAGTCAAATCCAAAATGCCAACGAAGGTTCAACCTGTTCTTCCCACTCTGACATTCCAACTCCACTTCCTCTCCTCAGCTGCTCACCCATCCCTACACAGTGAATTTGTAGTTTATTAATTTATATATAGTTTTTCCCCCCAAAGTGATATTATATAATAAGGGGAATTTCAAAGGTGAAATTTGACAGTGATAATGAAGAACAAACACCATTAGACTGAGGCGTGAAGTCACTGGTCCTTATCTGCTGTACCTTATCCTCATGTCCTTCTATTGGACTAGCTTGCTGAGTCACCGCTCTAAGGAACAAGCATCAACGACCAGCTCCCAAATTGTTTTATCCAAGAAATTCCCATAGAAAGAGCAGCACTCACAACTCAGTATAAAAAGAAAAAGAATCTATTTCTCCATGGATTCTTCCAAAGCATAGATTATATAATGGGATCAAATATTTTTTGGGAAGAGAGGGGCTGTTCAACTATGAAAATTTCAAGAATGTCTAGAATCTAGAATTCAAGGTCACCATGAGCTTTGTTATATTAACTTTTATGTACAATACTCAATTCATAGTAAATCTTCACTTTGTGAATAATTTATGAAACTAAAAGTGTGTTACAAAAATATTTAGTGATAAGCTTTTACTTTATTTTTCATGCTATGTTCTATTATTAAAGAAGCAAATAGGATTTCCACTTCTTGCCAGGTGAAGGGAAGGAAACAATTTCCTTTCAATAAAGAAATAAATACTCAGGAATTGTCTGAAGATTTTAATAACTGAAATGATTGACTCTGAAAATTCATTTAACTTTTGAAAGTAAACATTGTCCTTGTATGTGATCTTGGGAGTACAACAAATGTTACTTCTTCCTTCCATACCAGTTAGAGTAACTGCACAATACAAAATGAAATTCAGTGTGTATGTAAGTAATTATAATAGTTCTTTTTTTCTGCATTATACATCAGATATGAGACTGTGGGTTGAACAAATAAATTATGTGAAGTATAAAATTTCAAGGATTTATTAACATTTCATTGTTTCCTAAATTTATTCCCATTAGTATATGTGTGCAGTACAAATGTTTACATTCCTTGTGTGGAGCTGGTACAGGAACATTTTAGTTCCTTTTTTCATACCCTTTCCCTCTCCTCCCATCCCCCTCCCTGGTCTCTTTAGGACTTTTCCATTTAAGCTCTATCTTCCTACTTCTATTAACTATCTTTTATTTTGTTCTTTATTTATAATTTGAGTTCCTCATGTAAGAGAAACCATACCTTATTTAAGTTTGTGTATCTGATTTATTTGACCTAACATTACAATCTCAAGGTGCATGCATTTCCTACAAATGACTCAAATTCATGCTTGTTTTGGCAGAGTAGTACTCCATTGTGTGTAAGTAACACATTTTCTTCATTCAGTCATCTATTGATGGACATATAGGCTGCTTCCAAAATTTAGCTATTATGAATTGTGCTGCTATAAGCAGGGGTATACATACATCACTGTGGTATGACATCTTTAACTCTTTTGGGAAGATACATAGGAGTACAACTGGGTCAAATAGAATTTCTAGGTTTAGTTTTCAGAGAAACTTCCATATAGACTACCATAACGTTTGTACTAGTTTACATTCCCACCAACAGTGTAGAAATTCTTTTTTCTCTCACAGCCTCACTAGCATTTGTTATTATTTGATTTGTTGATGATGGCCATTCTTTCCAGATACAATGGAATCTCAATGCTGCTTTAATAGGCATCTCTCTAATGGTCAGCAATGCTGAATATTTCTTCATATCTTTATTTGCTATTTGTTTTTCTGTAAAGTCTCTATTCATGTCATTTGCCCATGTTTGACTGGGGTTTTATTTTGAGGGGTTTTTTTTTTATTTCTTCATATACTCTAGATATTATTCTCCTGAGGAATACCTGGCAAAAATTTTTTCTCATTCCTTAGGTTGTCTTTTTATTTTATTGAGTTTCTGGGGGTTTTTTCAATTTGATATTATTTCATTTATTGATTATTGATATTATTCCATGTGCAACTGGGGTTTTGTTCAGAAAGTCTTTGCCTATCCCTGTGGCTTCAAGAGTTTTACCTATTTTATATTCTAACAGGATTGTTTTTGCTTCTTGGGATCTTCTGGTTCCAAATTTTGTTGTTGTTTTCTCCAGTGCTGTGAAGACTGCTGTTGGTACTTTAATTGTGATTGCATTAAATCTATGTATCAATTTTGGGAGTATGACCATTTGACTATCCAGGTTCTGCCTATCCAAGAACTTGGGATATCTTTCCATTTTCTAATGTCCTCTTCAATTTCCTTTTATAGAATACTGTAGTTTTCGTTGTAGATGTCTTTCACTCCCTTAGTTAGGTTAACTCCTGAGTATGTAATTTCTCTTGGTGCTACTGTAAATGCCACTTTTTTCCTAATTTCTTTCTCAGTGGGTTCATTGTTGACTTTTTGGTATTGATTCTGTATCCTGGTAAGCTACTGAATTTGGTTATTGATTATAGGATTTTGGTGGATTTCTGGGGTCCTCTATGAAGAGGGTCATGTCTTCTACTAATAATGATAATTTGACTTTTTCCTTTCCTATGCATACCCCTTTCATTTGTTTTTCTTGCCTAGCTGTTTTTGCTAATGTTTCGAGTACTGTGTTAAACAGGAGTGAACTCATGGAAATTCTGTCTTGTTCTTGACTTTAAAGTTTTTAGTTTTTCCTCCATTTAGTCTGATATCAGCAGTAGATTTGTCATAAATGCCTTTTTCAGATTAGTATAAAGTCTTTCTATATCTATTTTTTCAATGCTTTTATCATAAAACGATGTTGAGTATTGTCAAAGACTTTTTCTGTGCCTATTGAGATGATCGTGTGGCTTTTATCCATGCTTCTGTTTACATGATGTATTACATGTATTGATTTTCATATGTTGAACCATCTTTGCATACCTAGAATAAAGCCCACTTTGTTATGATGTATGATTTTTTGATGATTTCTTTCATTCTGTTTGACAGTATCTTTTTGAGAATTTGTAGCTTATATTCATTAAAAAGATCAGGTTACAGTTCTCTTTTTTGGTTGAGTCCTTGTCTGGTTTTGGAATCACTGTAATGCTAGCTTCCAGAGATGACTTTGAATACTCCTTCCCTTTGAATCTGATTAACAAGCTTCAGGATTATTAGTGTTGGAGTTTTCCTAAAGTTTTGTAGAATTCAGTACTGAATCCATCCAGATCCAGGCTTTTTTTAGTTGGTATGTTTTTTATACTGCTTTAATTTTGTTGCCTGTTACTGGATTATCAGGGTTTTTAAATCTTGTTTCAGTTTTGGTAATTCATGTGCATCCAGGAATCCATTGATTTCTTCTGAATTCTCCAACTTATTGGAATATAGTTTTGCAAAGTAGTTGTTAATAATCTTGATTTCCACAGTGTCTCTTGTGATTTTCCTTTTTCATTTCTAATTGCATTGGTTTGGTCTTTTCTCTTCTTTTCTTGGTTAGATTGGCTAAGGATTTGTCTATTTGGTTTATTCTTTCAAAGAACCAGTTCTTCAATTCATTGATTCTTTGTATTACTTTATTTGGTCTCTATGGTATCGATTTCTGCTCTGATTTTTATACAGCATTTTCCTCTCTTTTACTAACTTCTGGTTTGGATTGTTCTTGTTTTTTTTAAGACCTTGAGATGCATTGCTCATTTGGGCTCCCTCTGTTCTGGTGATGTGGGCATTCACTGCTATAAATTTCCCTCTTAGGAGCACATTATTATTTAATCATTAGTGCAGCATACAATATTACTACATTTGTGGTGTATGCTGTTATAAAGTTATGTCCATTTAACTAAACCACATTTATCAAAATCTAAAGTCCAACAAAGTCAAGACAGCAATTGTATATTAAAAGACTTTTAAAAGACAATGACAGTTTGCATGAGCACTTAAATCTACAAAAGAGAAAAATCAGAAAGTCCACTAAAGTGGAAACCCTAGAAGATACCTGAAGCATATAATATTTTCTAATTATGAAATTTGTGCTATCTCTTACAAAACTCCACTAATTTTAGAACCTTGATGGAGAATATGAATACATTGTAGGAAGTTAGAGAAATTATGAAGAGTTGCAGCTCAGAAGACAAGGGAGCAGCAAAGCCGGGACTAAACCTGATCCATCTGCTTCTGAAGTATTTATATTACTCTACATAATATCTAAATTATAAATTTAGCATTTTTTGGGGTTTCATCCTAAAAATTATATATAAACCCTCCAAAATTAAAAAACAAGATTTAACAGAAAAATTCAATGTGAAGAGAATTTTGCATCAGCAAATATCTAAGGCAAGCCTATTACAGGTGGAAACTTAAAAAAAAACTATATGAAATAAAGGGTTATAATAGAGATTCTCTATTCTCCTGAAAGAAGCAAGGAACACATAATTTCTAATAACATAAGTTTAATAAATCCTGGAAAACATAAGTGGTAAAATGTGTAAAGAGAGAGAATTAATATGGTCTAAAATGACCAAGAAACACAAAAACTTCTGGGAAGAAGAGGAAATTAACCTGTGACTGCAATAGACAATAGTTAAGATTCAGAGATTCTTATCACAGTATCCATACAACACAAACAAGCTTAAAAGAGCAAGCAAATTTTATGTGAATATTTCTGAGCATTTTTCTAAGAAGAAATACATGATCAGTGGATCAGGAGACAGGATCCATCAACATGCCTTATACAAGAAACATATTTAACTCGAAAGGGGTTTCATAGGCTGAAAGTCAAAGAGTAACTTGCCCATTAGCTGCAGAGTGGACAAAAAAGACATGGAATTTTTATACAATGGAAAGCTACTCAGCTATAAAGAAAGATAACCTCAAGGCTCTTGTAGATAAATGGATACAATTTAAGATCATGCTCATGGATGAAATGATCCAGTCACAAGGGTGAACCTCATGTTTTCTCCCTAGTATAAAAAACTAAAGGAGTTAGTAGGATTCAAAATACACAATACATATTGTGAAGGTACAAGGGGAGAACGTGTTTAAAAAGAGAAGGCAGTGGTCACTGTTAATCTAATATGATTTGAATCCCACATTGTTTTCATTGTTCTGTTTAGTTTGGTTTTACTCTGTTTCAGTTTGTCTAATTTTATTATATTTGATGGAATGGACAGCTATTTCAAAGATAACAAAACACATATGGTAGCCATTATTGATTTCCTATTACCTTGTTTTGAAACCCTGTATTGCTTTAATTGCTTTGTTTTGAGTGATTTTATTCTATTTAGATTTGTTTGATTGTATTATGTCTAATGATATAGGCAACTACTTAGAAGATAACAAGAGGCATTACGGTAACCACTGTTATTTTGCTATTGTTTTAAAGTCCTGTATTGCTTCCATTGTTTCATTTTTATTGGTTTTATTCTGTACTATTTTGTTTGATTTTATTATTCCTGATGGTATGGGCAGTTATTTTGAAGATAACAAGAGGTATTATGGTAGCCATGATTGATTTCCTTTTATCTTTTTTTGAAGTCATGTACCATGCTCATTGTTTTGTTTTCATTGACTCTATTCTGTTTCATTTTGTTTGGTTTTATTCTCTCTATATACATGGTCCTCAGCAAATTTTCAACTGTTTCCATGACTCAGAGATTAAGAACCACTGACGGTAAACCAGGCTCCATCATGGGGATCAGGAAGAACCTCAGCAAGAAGCAGAACCATGTCTTCCCATGAGCCAGCTGGTGTGCAGGCTGGGAAACCAGAAGAGCATTCCTCTCTGTCCCCTCCCCTCCTGTGGTAAGTCACTGGCTGATTTAGAGGACTCAGGGTGAGATGATAACAACTGAGGTGAAAGAAACAGATAGATGCTTGAATTAGTTGGTTGACTTTGTAGGCCTGGGGCTGATGGTTTGGGCATCTACTTGGAGGGTGGCAGTGTGCGTTGTGGCAACAGTTGGGAATTTCCTCCTGTCTTGTTTTTGAAATCCAATGTTTTGTTCTAGTTTACTGTTTTGTTTTATTCCTGTGTCTGGTAACCTGAGCAACTATTCTAAAGATAACAATGTGAAGTATCACAAACATTGTTAAATTCCTATCATCTTGTTTTGAAAACCTATGTAGCTGTTGTTTTTTTCTTTTGTTGTTATTGTCATTTTCCTTTTGCTGTTATTGTTGATTTTTAGGTTTGTTTTGCTTCTTAATTTATCTTTTTTCTCTTTAAAATAAAATAAATTAAAATTAAAATTAAAAAAGAACCACTGAAGTAGGCAAAGAGGCATCTTTTCTCCTGTTTTTTGTTTTTGCTTTTGTTTTGTTTTGTTTTCCCCTCACTATATAGTCCAGGCCAGCCTTGAACTCATTATGTAGCCCAGTCTGACCTTGAACTTGATATCTTTTTGCCTCAGCCACCTGAATACTTGAATTAAATCATCATATCCATTTGAAAGAGAGACTTCTAAATACTTTTCATGCTTTATTTTAAAATATACATTCATACAAAGTTGCCAACTCAATAAATATAGATCTTGTGCACCCTCACTCAGTTCCCACAATGAATTTGTCTTAGACAATCACAGCATAATATCAAAATCAGACATAGATATTCATACCACATTTTTTCTTTTTAATCTGATATATTCCTACAATGTAATTTTTGATACATGTATACACTATGAAATGATCAAATCAGGTTGTTTGATTAGCATATCTATTTTTTTGCTGCTGCAAGATAAATATGAACATGGCCATACCAAAAAAAAAGTACTTAAATTGGATTCGAAGGTCATGCCAGAGTGAAGGGCTCCCTCTGACAGAGAAATACATGGAATGCAAGTCTTAAAAAAATTAAAAAGCTCAAATCTCAGATCAAGGGTTTTAAATAATTTTCCATCAAGTATTTTGAAGAAGCATATTCATGAGATGCTCAGAGCAATTCATTTCCAATGTGTCTAAGAACACTAGAAAAGAAAAGATTGTTATAGGTGTAATCTAATTTAATAAGAAGGCTCCAGGCTTATATTATTTAAATGTTCCATCATGATCAGAATTTAAATAATGAAAACATTTTATATTTCTGTTAGAGAGCTTTCATTTGGTCATTAAAATGATGCTGTTTTACAGGTGGAGTACATATTCTGATGTTTTGGCTGAAAAAGTAAAACAATCCAGTACAAGGCATTGCACTATGCTCAAAACAGCCAAAAAGAAACACCTAAAGAAATGCAACTGAATATAAACTGCATTTATTTTCCATTAATTTTTAAAATAATTCTAGATTTTATAATAAACTTTTAACAAATTATAAAATTGGTATTAATAAATAAGAATACAGAAATTATCCATAATTCTATGACCCAGAGGTGACCACTATTTGTATTCTGACATTTTTCTTTCTTTACGTATTTTTACATTTTACATATTTTTACATATGTTTCCATACATGGATGATTTTAAATATGAAATATTACAATACATACTGTTTGTTGTAGGAAAGGATTTTTAGGAACCAAAAAGGAAGTCCTGGTAATTAAATTAAGGGGGTACTAGAAGAAAATTAAAAAGAGCTCATGATTGTTTTCAAAATCTGCAGGTCGGTTTCCAGGACTGCCATAACAAATCATCACAAATTATGTGGCTCAAAATGACATTTTTATTCTCTCATTGTTTTGGAGAGTTTTAGTCTAAAGTCAAGTGCTACTGGGGACAAGCCCCATCCCTTAAGGAAGGAAGAAAGGCTCTAAAGAAGGATTTTTGCCTCTCTTCTCACTGCTAGTGGTTGGCAGCTATCCTTAGCAGTCCTTGACTGTGACTACAACCTTCCCATTTCTGCCTGTCTTTCATGATATTCTTCCTGTGTAATTCTGTCTCTTCATATGGTGTTTTCTTTTTTGTGTGTCTGTGTGTCAGTTCCTCTATTTGTCATAAGAACATAGTCATGGGGGTCTGCTCTACACCAGTATGACCTCATTTTAACATTATACAGATCTGCAGTAGCACTATTGCCAAATAATTGCATTCACAGGTACTCAGGACTTCTACATATTTGAAAAAAGAGGGTAATACAATTTATACCACAGCACAAGTAAACCTTGGAATTATGGAACATTCTAGTCATCATGAGAAAAGCAGTTCTGAACCTAATCAGCTGCAAAAGAACCCTAGGATTCCTTTGACAGATAAAGGCTTAGAATTGCCCCACTCAGGTGGATCATACACCCTAGGCCAGGACTGAGTCTACAGAAGGTGAGATCAGGGGTCTAGATTATAAGGAAGTAGGAATGAAAGAATTAGGGCAGGCGTTGATCTTACCACTCTATTTACTCACTCTCTCTGTGTGCACAAATCCCATCTGTCTCTAGACTTATAACTTTATCTCTTAAAATTTATCAAATACTAATCTGTTTTTTTATTGATCTGTAGTGTATTACATCCATCCTAACCTCATTTAAATATTTTATTATAGTTTGTTTTATCATATTTTTACTTGTTTTACCTCTTTAATAAGCCTGCAAGGAAAAGAAAACAACCATCTCAGGGCTGGGTATTTACAAAATACCTGTTGCATGGAAAATATGTCTTGGAAAAAACAATGATTGATTTGACCTGAGAAAAGGTGACTAAGAATCCTCCAGTGCTGCCGTAGCATAAAGAGCAGAACAAGTGATATGCAGCCCACTTTGTAAAGATGTCCCTCTTGAACATGGAGAAAATTGAAGCCGTCTCTCTCATTTGCATCCATCTTCAATCCACTAACACTCTTCAAATTTGCTCTCTATATGTCTAACAATTTCTTGTCTTATATTTTGCCTTAGTCACTTTTCTCATTGGTGGTACAAAATAACCAACATCCAGTGTTAAAAGGGTTAAGGTTTGTTTAGCTCACAGTTCTGAAGAAGTTTCAGTTCATAATCAACTGGCTCCAAGGCAGGGTGGCACACGGCAGAGGAGCAACAGTTCATGATAGCAGAAGCAAGCAAAAGCAATGGGAGGGCGGGGAGAGCAAGCCCCTTTCTATTCCTTATATTGTATGCAGGCTGCCCATCCTAGGGTAAATGTGGCATTCAAACACTTAATCCCAGCAATGCATCATCAATCAATCACAAACTCTAGATTTAGCCACCTCTAAAGAGTCCATTAGCCAATGACTGCATGAGGCTTTGGGGGAACATCCAGACACAAACTTTAACATTCTTCCCCTCGTCCCCCAAAGATTCATGTACACTGATTAATGCAAAAGTCATTCAGGCCATCTCTAAGAGTTTTCAAAGTCCTAACAGTTTCAGCATTGTTGAAAAGTCCAAGTCAACAGTCTCTCTGAGATTTAAGGTGATCTCTTAGCTCTACAAATGAAAAGATGGCACAACATGGACGTTTCCATTCCAAAAGTTACACACAGGGAGGTACAAATGAATGGGACCAAAGCAAGTCCAAAATTCAGCAGGGCAAACATAAAGTCCTGTA
>RJWM01011551.1:0-11062 GCA_004363535.1 Dasyprocta punctata
AGCCTTGAGTCTGCCAGAGCAGGCGCTTAAGCCACTGAGCCAAACTCCCGGCCCTGGTTTTTTGAGGCAGGGTCGCACTATGTAGCTCAGGTCGGCCTTGCGCCGCGTTGTAGCCCAAGCCGGCCTCGAACTCACAACGCTCCTCCTACCTCAGCCTCCCGAGTGCTGGGATTAAAGGCGTGCGCCACCACGCCCGGCTACAAAACATTTTTGAATGATTGAGTGGCAAATGAGAGAGTAAGGATAGGAAAAATTATCTCAAAGAGAAAGCATGATTTCCAAGGCAACCAGATAGACAGGGCTTGATTGAATCATTAGCAAATCAAAAGGAAGAATGGGCCAGCCTGAGGCCAGTCAGCCATCCAGGGCCTGCCAGGGTTTGACCTACTCGCTCAGTGTCATCAGACACAGAGCGATGCCTTACATCCATGGAGACATAGGGCACTGAGGCTGTTACATAGTCCAGTCATAGAACTCATCTTTCTGTTCCGTCTCCAGCTCCCCACGTGGCCTTCTGATGGTGCAAGTTCCCATGTGGGTGCTAGGCAACAATGCATGGTCAGGCGGGTGTGAATATCCAGCCCATCCCTGGCAATTGGTTTTTTTTTTTGGCGGCAAGAGCGACTGAACTCACAACCTCGCACCTGTCAGACAGGTGCTTAAGTCACTGAGCCAAACTCAGGGCCCTGGTTTTTTGAGGCAGTGTCGCACTGTGTAACTCAGGTCAGCCTTGAACTCACAACGCTCCTCCTACCTCTGCCTCCCAAGTGCTGAGATTAAAGGCGTGTGCCACCACGCCCGGCACCCCTGGCAATTGTTAAATGGATACTCTGACTTGAACATCAGTCAATCAAGAGTCAGCATGATTCAGCTTCTCTACGGATAAGCCTGAGACTCTGGAAAAGGCTTTAGATCAAATTTCCAGCCTGCCAGCGAGGAAGCACCAGGCCCTGGCTTCCAGGTGCCCAGGCTTACAGTGTGATTTCGGGAGGGAGAGTGAGGGTTGCTAGGTGTGGACCTTTAGCTGCCTGGTACTACCATTTCCTCTTGATTATTGGGAAATAATAGTAGTGCTTAATTCCTGCGTTTGTGTGGATTAAATGAGGGAATTGAGGTCAAGTCTTTAGAAGAGATCTGGAAGGGCTTGTGATCATTCCTCTTCCTCCTTCCTCCTCTTCTTACTCTTCTTCTTCTTCCTCTTCCTCTTCCTCCTCCTCCTCCTCTTCCTTCTTCCTCCTCCTCCTCCTCCTTCTTCTTCTTTTTCTTCTTCTTCTTTTCCTCTTTCTTTTTCTTCCTCTCCTTTTTTTGCTTTGCTTTTTGAGACAGGGTCTCACTGTGTAGTCCAGGCTGGCCTTGAACTCACTATGTAGCCCAGCCTGACCTTAAACTACAGTGACCCTCCTGCCTCAGCCTCCCAAATGCTGGTATTACAGGTGTGCACCACTACACCCAGTCATTATTATTCTTTGACTCCAGCTCCTACAGTAGGTGGAGGAATTTATGTTCTGTCTTGTTGAACATGTTCCCACTCAGAATGTGAACTCCTTGTTCTAGAGTCAGCCAGCATGACTGCATAACAAGATCCTGTTACACCCCCCTTCAAAATAAAAAAATAAAAATAAAAATTGCAAAACAAAAAACCCAGACACAGAAAAGTCTACAATGGAAACAAATAGTATAGATTAATTAAAAATTATACTTTCAAGTTGTACACATCTATAATCCTAGTACTTGGGAGGCTGAGGCAGGAGGATAGCAAGTTCAAGGTCAGCCTGGGCTACATAATGACCAGCCTGGACAATGTAATGAGACCCTATCTCAAAACAATACAAAATTATGCTTTCAAGATGTTTCTCTTATGCTTTAAACTTTATATTGTATACATGGTTTACAACATGCATATTAACATATAGATGTACATATATACACACTAAACTTTTTTAGTAAGAAAGTATATAGACCCATGACTGTAATTCCACTCCATTATGACTTTTTTCTTCTGCCCCTCACTAATCTACAAATCTCTAGATGGCAGGGACCATGGTTTTTGGTCCTTCCCTTACTTTAATAACTCCCCCACCACTAGGCTTCCAGGCCAGCAAGACTCCTAGAATGGACATACCTTGGCTCAAGGTGCATTCTCTGCTGTGTACATGTCTGGTGTGGACACCCAATGCCCACTAATACCATCAGCCTGCCACAGCTGTCTTCCTCTGGGCATGGCAACTCCCTTCTTGGACTCCCACCATGTAATTCGCATGGGAGCTGCCCTTTTTTTATGTGCAACTCAAGTCTGGTCACAGTGATTGAGGAGCAGGAGCCTAACTCAATCATAGCCCCTGAGCCTCCTGGCCATAGTAACTGAGCCAGGAGAGTCATGTGACTTGGGCTGTACCACCATGAGCTCAACCCTGACATTTTTCCAAATGCACCGAGGGAACGGGCTGATTTCCTCTCTGAGGAAGCCATGACCGTATTGGTCACGAACAGTGTCATCCTGTTTGTTTTCAAGTAAGTCATTTGGAAGAACGATTCTGTTATGGATTACAAACTGGTGGTCAACTTAGCACCAGCTGAATTAATTCAGTCAGCGTTGAGTAAAGATGCTCCACCTGAAGAACGTTGCCAGCATAAATAGAGACGTGGAGAAGAAGAGCCAGGCGTTGTGGGTTCTTTCAAGAGTTGCTGTTTCGAGCCGCTGGTTCTCCTGGAGGTGCTTGTCATGCTGGCTTCCCCAGTATGGATCTGGCCATTATCGTCGGAGGAGCTCGGGACCTCATCAATGAGAGTGGCTGTGGTTCACCTTGGGGAGCTCTGCTCCTCACATTGTGCATCGCTTCCTGGCTCCGGAGGGGAGGCTGTGTGCTGGAGAAGCTTATCACGCTGGGCTTCCTGACTTGTGCTCGACAGTTCCCCTCGGAGGAGGAGCACGGGACCTTGTTGCCGCTGAGGATGGCTGTGGTGCTCTTCAGGGCAGCCCCGCTTCTTATTTTGTGCATGACTTCTCGGCTCCCGTGTAGAACCCTCAACCCACTGCACAGCTCCTTCACCCCACTGGCATAGACTTTCTAGTTCCACCGCTGACCTTTGGCCATCCCGGCACAGAACCGTAAATAGTCTGGCGTGAGTCCTTATTGTGGGCTCTTAGATTCCCAGTTGGAACTGTGGGAGGCATTGTCATGTGTTTTGGGTCTCTAGTGGGACTCTTTCAAGACATTGCTGTGGTATCCAGGCCCTCGGCTAAATATCCTGGGTCTTAGTGTTGTGGATAGATTTTCCTGAACTTTCTGGTGTATAACTCTGGGTGACTATTATAAAACAATATTACAAACGCTGTGTCCTATAGCAGTTGTTCTCCCTGTAACCCCTGACTACAACAGATGCCAACATACAGAGGGGCTCTAGAGACAGTGTCTTGTGGATTCAGGATTGGCTGCTTGACTGTTCCTTTGAGTCTATAAATGGTTCCAGATTCCTTCCAGAAAGTTCTTCATTCTCCTTGGCTGACCATCAGCTTATATTGAGTGCAACCAGAAATACTCTGATAAAGGTATTATGGTTCTCTGTTTTCCAACCCAAATAGAACAGCCCAGAAGGTGAGGCAGAGACAGGCATAAGTTGTGTGTGGCTTGGACGTGGTCAGGACACAGCCCTGTTTGGGAAGTCTGATAAAGCGTATCAGATCCATCTGTTTAATGAAAAATATGCAGGTGAAAAAAGAAACTAGAAGTTTTTAATGTACTGGTCAGAATGATTACCTAGATATCTGAAAAGGAAAAGAAAAGTGAAGAACAAGATACTAAAATATTACAGTATTGTACCATTTCTGCCAAAAAAGAGGGAGTACTAGAATATATACTTGTATTTGGTTGTGAGAACTGATAACATTAATACTTCCAGAGGAACTGCATGACAAGATTTTTTTGTTTGATGTTTTGCTTTTTCAGACAGGGTCTTGCTGTGTTGCTCAGGCTAGTCCTAATCTCCTGGGTTCAAATGATCCTCCTACTCAGGCTCCTGAGTAGCTGAGATAACAGATGTGGCCACCACACCTGACTAGATTTTTTATTGCATATTAATGTTTCACATTTCGAATTTTGAAGGTTTTGTTTTTGTTTTTGTTTTTTTTGGCACTGGGGATCGAACTCACAACTTCACGCCTGCCGGACAGGCGCTTAAGCCATTGAGCCAAACTCCTGGTCCTAGTTTTTTAAGGCAGGGTCGCACTATGTAGCTCAGACTGGCCTTGCGTTCACGTTGTAGCCCAAGCTGGCCTCGAACTCACAACGCTCTTCCTACCGCAGTTTCCCGAGTGCTGGGATTAAGGGTGCGAATTTTGAAGGTATTAATGTAAATTTTCTTCAAATCTTCATTAATCAATTGGTTATAAACGTGTATATAAGCCAGGCGTGGTGGTGCATGCCTATAGTCCCAGTACTTGGGAGGCTGAAGCAGGAGGATCACTGAGTTTGAGATCAACCTGGGTTACAATGTGAGCTCAAGGTCAGCCTGAACTGCATAGTGAGACCCTGGCTCAAAAAAGACAAAAACAACAACAAGCACAAAAACTTGTATAAAATTCCTCTTAGGGGGAGAATATTTTTGTTTCAGCACTACTGTATTGGCTTTTATTTATTTATTTATTTATTTTCTAATGCAGAGCTAGTCCTCGCTAGAGTTGGCTGTTGCATATTTTATAATATTAATAAGAAGGTACAGGCTGGTTACCTGGTGTGAAGTTTCCCACTTTTACTCCTTACCCACTGTCAATACCCAGTTGCCAGGGACTAGATCTCGGCTAGTTACGGTGCCCAAATCCATGATTATAACATCATTTCCCAGTAAAGTTAACTTTTGCAATGGTGTCTAGTTTATCCCCACCTTCTCTGAACTTCTTGGCATATGTTACAGCTTGTGTCTAGATGTTCCCTCGAAGCCTAGTGCAGTTATAGGTGGGATTTTTTAGAGCTGGCTGGGTCTAGAGTGTGTGATGCTGGAATTGATTCATGGTGCAATGCTAGGATCAAGGGCACTAGGATCAAGGGTGTGAGTCCTACCCACCCTGAGTAGCCTGGATAAAATAAGGACTAGAGAGAGCTGTGGTCATCCCTTGCCCCTTTGCCATGCCACCCTGTCTTGGAGTCAGTCAATTATGGACTGAAACCTCTACAAACTGTGAGCTAAATAAACCTTTCCTCTTTTAACTTCAAGTGTCAGGTATTTTGTCTTGGCAACAAGAAAAGTAACTAAGACAGCATCCTTATCAACCTCCTTTGAGATTTGGCACACTGTGCCTCTGAGTTCCAGAGGGGCTGGGGCAATGGGTCCCAGCCTCATCAGCAGCGTGCTTTTGGGATAGTCTGGCTGTACCTCCCATCCAACAATGTGACCTACAACTTCAGTCTGCTTCCTTACACTCTCATCTTTATCCCTCATTACCTCCTTCCTCCCTTCCCTCTGCCCCATCCAACTCATGCTGCCAGCCCTAACTTCTCCATGAAACTTTGCCTGACACCTAGAAAATTCTTCATTCCTACTCTTCCCATCACCCACTGTCAAGCCAATGCTACTGCCTTGAGTTCTTACCTCATGTGGTTTTTGTCTCTCAATTCTAATTGCATGCACCCCAATGGTGCCCATTCTAACATGTGCTAAAAGCTAAAATGTCCTGAATGTCACCATTTTTAATCAGTTCCAGGGGCAGAGCTTATGACAATATGACACACCTGGGACCAGCTACATTCATGGTGCAGCTGAGTGCGCTTGGTGCAGTGGGACCCAGTAGAATAGGACTCGGGAGCCCAGACTTAGTTTTGGCGTCTCTAATATCTCTGGTTTTGTCTGATGTCCTTGTGGTGTGCAGTAAAGGAAATCCAGCATGTAACTCTCCAAGTCTCCACCTCCACGCAGCCATACACTTTCCAGTGGTTTTGTTCTGTCCTACTAGATTTCAGGCTCATAGAGGGCAAAGACTGAGTCTTACACTTCCTGTTCTTTCACAGGTGTTCACTGTATGTTGAATAATGATTCTGGCCTGCATCTATCTTCAACCTCATCTTCTTTCTAGATTATGATACATAAGAGCCTGAAGCCAAGAGCAGGAAGTTCACTCAGCTGACCGCCCACTCCAGCAGCCCCTGTATCTCCCTGTGATCTTTTGAATGGGACCCCACCTGTTCCTAGTAATCCAGTGGCAGAGCCAAGAAAGGACTCTACAGCCCAGACATCCCCACTCCCCACTGGAAACCTCCGGGCTGCCAGGGACAGGAAATGCAGAAAGCACAACCTGAGGTGAGGAAGTAAATCAACTGAGACACCAAACAGGTTGGGAAGGAGACAGAAGCAGCTCTAGGCAGTGGATGGGAGGAGTTTCATGGGAAAGTTTTACTCTTGTGTGTGTTTTTTCTTTACTATTTGAATTTTACTGCACGCATCAATATTTTAATCAAAAGTTACTTTTAAAAAACACACCTTCTAAAAGGAAAATAAAAAGTCTACCTCCAGAGTAGGACCCCTGCTCATGAATTGCCAGCTTCCTAGAGTGTCACCATCTTCACCAGGCTTGGGGACAGAGCTTACCAAGGACTCTGAGGGCCTGAACTGGGGTTTCGGCCTATCACTGTATAGCTGATGGCTCTTGGCACTACAGGTTCACTACATTTCTTTGGGAATCAGTTTTCTGGGGGTAAAATAAAGGAATCTGATGCAAGTTGGATGTTCAAATGTTTTCAACCCATATCTCAATAGTGATTCTCTCCCCAAATTTGGTTCATATTTATCATGATTTAGATTATGAAAATATTAATTTTCTGCATCAGCTTTGGAAAGCAGCGTTACATTCCCTTGCAACCAATCCCTGAACTCCAGAGTCCCCCCCTGCCCTCCCAGAACTCCACTGAACCCTGTGTTGCACCTCTCGTCTCGCCTTGTTTTCCAAAGAATGAAGAAATAACATTCCAGTGGACTGGATTCCAGTTCATTGAGGCTTTACTGTAGGGTGCCACGCTGGAAACCCCTCCAGCCTGGTGAACATGCAGTCTGCAATCTGGATTACCTTTTCTTTAATTTTAGGAATTCCCTTTGCACGGCAAAAAAAAGAAAAAAAAAGAAAAAAAGGGAAAAAATCTGAGGAAAGTGGAGCAGCGCAGATGAGGAGGGCAGAAGCAGGGAGCTCACAGACGTGCTGCCACCACAGATATGGTGCCACCACAGACACAGTGCCAACCAGTGTTGGCTGTCCACTGCACTCCTGGGCTGGGAGAGAAGCAGAATCCATGGGAGGAGCAGGAAAAGCCATTTTTGACACAAACAAGGGTCCTGGGCTGCTACCCCACCCCAGTGCCTGGGCCATGCAAGATGCTGAAATGGAAACTGTGTGGGCCCTGAGGCCACAATGCCCCGAGCCACAGAGCAACGCACCAATGGGAAAGAGAGTCCTTTGGGCGCTTCCCAAGACGCCTGCAAGGGCAGAGGACAGCAGGGTCTGTGTCCATGTCCACAAATATGGTCAGTGAACAGATAGCACCAATTGGGAGACCCAGGGCAGGAGAGAGACTGGGGCTCAGACTCTAGCACCCACCTGCCCGGCTCTCCTGGGCAGACTTACTCTTTGATGGCTGTTTGAACCCGCAGCACCGCTGCCTCTGGAGGGCAGAGCCCTACTGTGCAGTGAAAAGCTGCTGCTGCACCAGATTCAGCGGCCAGGGGCTGGAGGTGGAGGGCAGGCCTGCGGACAGGGTGCTACCACCCAGGCGCTCCGCCCGGGCATTCCAGTCTGTTCCCTGTTCCGAGGAGGAACCCCAGGAATTGGCCCCTGATGCTTCTGATTTGAGAGGAGAGGGGTGGCCAAGAGGAAAGGGAGAGGAGAGAGACCAGGAAGGCCAGAGCGTCCCCGAAGGACGGAGGTAGGCAGTGTGTACCGTGGGGACTTCACCACGCCCTTCTGGGGTGATCGTGGGGAACCCCATCTTCCCTGTGTCTCCCTCTCCTCAGTTACCACATCAGGAAAACCCAACCACACTTCTCTCAGAGGGACAGGCTAAGGGTGAAAAGATAACGGATAGAAAACACTTTTTAAAAAGTATAAAGCGCTATGAAAACGCGAGGCAGTGTCATCCTGGGGAGGACAGCACCCGTAGCGCGTCCCTCGTCCCCCTCCCCATTCATTGCACCTTCCTTCCCTCTCCAGGGCGCCCCCTACTCGCCCTTAGGGTGGGTCTGACTTGCTTATTTTAGGCCGGTGTCAAAACTCCCCAGCTGCTTCCCCATCACACCTGCAGCCCCCCGTGGTCGGTGGAGTCTCCCCCACGCGGGGAGCGCGTCCACTGCCCCCCGCCCCTGGCTGGCCCTCTGCCACCTTCCCCGGCCACTCTAGGAGATGCGCTGGGTTGTGCATTCAGGCTGGACAGGTCTGGGATATCCCTGCCCAGCCTTCGGGGGACCCTGTCTGGAGTGCAATCCCAGCGGACGACGACAGGCGAGAGGGCGGGAAGGCGCCTGGAGCCTTCACCGCCCCCGCCCAGCCCTAGTCTCGCTCCGGCGGCGCTTGGAGCGGCCGCGGTGGGGCCCCAAGGCCCGGGCCCGCGCCCGAGCCGTGCACACGCAGGTGGTCCTTGAGTGACTCCTTGTAGCGGAAGCTCTTGCCGCACTCGCCGCACGTGTAGGGCCGCTCGCCCGTGTGGATGCGCTGGTGCTTGAGCAGGTTCTGCTTGCGGATGAAGCTCTTGCCGCACAGCGCGCACTGGAAGGGCCGCTCGCCCGTGTGCAGCCGCTGGTGGTTCTGCAGGTGCTCCTTGCGGCTGTAGGTCTTCTCGCATTCCGAGCACTTGTAGGGCCGCTCGCCTCGGTGCGTCATCTGGTGGCGGATGAGCCCCGAGTGGCAGTTGAAGCTCTTCTCGCACTCGGCGCACTCGTAGGGCCGCTCCTTGGTGTGGCTGCGGTGGTGGATGATGAGGCTCTTGCGCACCCCAAAGCTCTTGCCGCACTCTGGGCACGAGTAGGGCTTGCTGCGTGCGCCACCGTGTGCTAGGAGGCTCCGCCGCAGGCCGCCGGGGCAGCAGCTACCGCACCCTCCTCCAGCCCCGGAGCCCCCGCTGGGGCCCCCGTTGCCACCCGCGCCCCCTTCTGCGCCTGCCTGCGCCTCGCCCACGCCGCGCTCCCCGGGCAGCACCGAGAAGCCGTCGTCCAGCAGCGCGCGGCTGGCAGGGCCACCGGGGGTCTCCGGCACCGCCAGCGCAGGCAGGCTCTGCGGGTGTGGCTGGGGCTGGGCCTGGGGCTGGGGTTGTGGAGGGGCAGGGGGCGGGTTCTTCACCAGCAGCAGGCTATCACCTGGGGGGACACAAAGTGGCAAGCTGACGAGGTTTGCGTGGGACCCATGTTGTCTCTGCGAGGGGCCCAAGTCGTAGGCTCTTTGGACCTCAGTTTCTCTAAAAATGAGGGGTCAGGACAGGTGACAGGTGGCTGTACTGCCCTCCAGCCTGACAAAGCCACTGTAGCAGGGAGCACTAGAAGCAGCCGCATGGGTACCAGGGGAGGGACAGGAAGGCCCTCCAAAAGGCTGAGAGCAGTAGGACTGGCCACCCCAAGTCTCCTTGCTGGGAATAACAAGACTTGATTGTAGACTAACAAACTATAAATTTCTCCACACATTCTCTAGCAGGAGGCAAAAAATTTGCCAGAATTCATCCAAAGTGAAAGTTCAACTGGAGGCCTCTAGGAATGAATGGGACATGGGGAGCTGGGTGTATAACCCAGGCTGGGTGGCTGGGCGGCTGGGACAGCACGCATTGCCGTGGCCCCTGTCTCTCTCTCTGGGCACCATGACTCCTGCCCTCAATGCTGCCTTTCCCCTTGCCCTGGGCCCTTGAGTCCACTGCTCTCCACTGCCCTGGGCACCCAACGGGGCCAAATCAGCCTCTCTCTGAGCACCATAATGGCCACCCTACAGCCCACCCAGAAAGTCCTCCCTGTATATAGGAGACTTCTTCTGCCTCCACCTCCACCTCCTCCCCAGGGTCCGGTCCATTCCCCCAGCCTGCTAAGTCCCCCCGCACCTAGGGCAGTCTGTGCAAGACCTGAAGAAGGTGACCCCTACCACCGCCACCTGTTCTGGCACCCTCTCTGTCCCCTGCGCTCTGCCTGAGGCCATGTCTCACACTATCACATCCCCTCCCTGCCCCACCCCACGCTCACCGGTATCTTGCTGTCCTTAAACAGCACGCGTTGTTAACACAGACTCGGCCCAGTCTTGCCCTCTGTCCCAGTCAAAAGCAACCAGACAAGTATCTCCATGGGACACTGGCCAAGGACAGAGGCCAAAATAATCTCCTGTCCTTGATTCGAATTCCTTGGAGGGGCCACCATCCCACACACAGCCCTTGCCTGGCTGGCCACTGTCCTCTCTGTCTGACCTAACTCGGCCCCCACTGTCCAGCACCACAAGCATTTGCTGGCAAGCACCCCTTTGCTCTCCTCTCTCCAGCCGGGCCTGCTTGGAGAACCCCAATCCTGCGACTGCACCCACACACCTTAAGGTCACTGCAGAAAGCTGAACCACTGCGGAGGCGGTCCCCATGTCCTGCAGGCCTGGCTCTCATCTCCAGTGGGTTCCGTTTTTCCTCTGTCATGTGTCACACCTCCTCCCCTCCAGCCCTGTCCTCCTGCATGACCATGAGGCTTTTCCTTTCCAGTTACTGCTGGTGACTGATTCACATAGAAGTCTATGATGGAGTTCTAGCCAATGGGGTGTGAGGAGAAGTCTGCTGGGAAGATTTTAGAATACTCCTTCCTCCCCTTAGAGTATGTGGGAAAAGATGGATTTTCCTTTTCCCAGTGGATCTGGAGATGATTCTTGGGATGGCTGGAACCAACCCAAGGAAGGAGCCACGCAAGGGTGCAAGGCCAAGTTAGAAAGAACCTGGTTCCTGGAAAACATGGCTGAGGCTTTGAATCAAGATAAGCTGACACTGGCTGGGAGTTTGGCTCAGTGCCTTAAGTGCCTGTCTGGCAGGCGTGAGGTTGTGAGTTCAATTCCCAGTGCCAAAAAAAAAGAAAGAAAGAAAAA
>RJWM01011551.1:11162-59490 GCA_004363535.1 Dasyprocta punctata
AAAGAAAGAAAAAAAAAAAAAAAAAAAAAGCTGATACCAAACGGCCTCTGGACTTCTGGTTATGTAAGAGAATATATTCCTTTCTTCTTTAAGACAGTTCTAAAGCAGTTGAGAGCAATGGTCTCATCTCCCAACCTAAGAGAACAATGTCCTGGACTCCATATACGCCCTACCTAGCTACCATCTCATTTCTCGATTTTTTTTTTTTTTTTTTTTCTTTTTGGTTGTGTATGTGTGTGAGAGAGACAGAAGGCAGGCAGGGAAGCAGGATCTTGCTATGTAGATCAACCTGACCTTGAACTCACTGTTGTAGCCCAGGCTGGCCTTGAACTTATGACAATCTTCCTGTCTGAATGAACTTTAATTCTTGGGCTACACTGTCCCTAGAGCTTCCAAGTCCCTAGTCTTTTCTTTTTTTCACGGCACTGGGGATCAAACTCACAACCTTGCGGCTGCCAGACAGGTGCTTAAGCCATTGACCCATACTCCCAGCCCTAGTTTTTTGAGGCAGGGTCGCACTATGTAGCTCAGGCCAGCCTTGTGCTTGAGTTGTAGCTCAAGCCGGCCTCGAACTCACAACACTCCTCCTACCTCAGCCTCCCAAGTGCTGGGATCAAGTCCCTAGTCTTACAACCTCTGTGTAGTAATGTTGCTGCCTCTGCCTGTGACTCCTAAATCCTTGGAACTCCTTGAGTTACAGGTATCACTGGTGCTCATGGTGGGCCCTGGTGGGCCATTGAAGGAGGGGATTCATGGCAGGCCCCTAGAGAGGTGACACTAATAAGATGACTCAGAATGGGACCTGGCCACGCCAGAAAGATTGACCACATGACAACAGGTTGGGGTTTGTGTGCAGAAGGAGGAGAGATGGCTAGAGACTGAGCTAAATGTCATGGCCAGTGATTCAACCAATAACCTGCAAAAAGAAACCCCAACCAATCACAGTACTAAGTGACTGTCACACATCAGTGTCCTCCTGACTCCACAGGCGGAGGACAACAGAAGCTTCATGTTTAGGACCCCCCAGACCTAGTCTTCTGGGTCTTCTCGTGCTGGTTCTGATTTCAAATCCTTTGGCTATGGTTACACTGTAAGTACCAGTAGAGCACTTTCCTGAGTCCTGTGAGGCTTTCTAGCATATTTTTTAACCAGAGTGGAGAGTAGGAATCCCAACTCTTATAGCCTGCTGGTCAGAAGTGTGGGGATCCTGGGACTGGGTATCCTCAGTTTGTGAAGTGTGATCCCACCCCAAGTGTTGAACTCACTGCACCTACAACTCCCAAATCAATCTCACCGAGCTCATCCTTGAACTTCAGACTCCTACCCTCATCTACCTGACACTGCTCTTCGGCCGCGCCCTCAAATTTTAATGAAGTGGAACATTTGGTTTCCACAGCTACCCGGTTGCTTCCGGGGCTCAGCTCTTCTGTGAAAGGCACCACCGTTCACCCCATTCCCCTGGACCCAGGCCTGGGAGTCATTCCTGCCTTCTCACCTGACAGCAGACCCCAGCTGTGGCTCCAAAGTGGTCTCGAATCTGTCCCCTGCTCTCCACACCCCACCCACAGTACACGAAAGCCACTGGGCTCCAAAGTCCTAGCCAGACTCTCACTTCATACACATTAACTTCGGGTGAACTGGATTTCTTACCACTGTCTGAGAGCAGAGACTCCATATACACTTGTTAACATATAAAATCGGAGACCTCTTTTACCACCATACAACATCCACTTAGGCTGAAGTGTGACTTTTGAGTTGTCAGTCCCTCCTCTCCTGCGTGGCCCAGGGTAGTCCTTCTGCATTGCCTCCTGTCCCCTGCCACCCTCTCCCCTCCTGGCCCCCTTCCTGAAGGCTCTTCCACACAATTCTGAGTCTCACCGAGTCTATTCATTTGGCCCTCCCTGATGACCACTGCACTAGGTTGCTTTTAAACCTCAAAGCCATCAGAGGAGATGCCAATTTTTAAAGCACAAAGAAAATACCAGTGAGACCCTAGTTTCAAATCCCAAAATTACAAACAGGAGGTAGGCACCGTTTTAGGCAAGAAGAGAGACTGATGGTGACTGCAGGGGAGAAACTTTTTGGATGCTTCTGTCTCCCCAGTTCTGGGCACCGACTCCTGATTGCTAGGGCTCGATGGCCTCCCTGAGACAAAACAGCAAACTATCTTGCAGCTTCCTATCCAGATGGCAGGAAGAAAGCGGTCCAGTCCTTTTGCAAGCCTGGCAGGTTCTCATGAGGCCTTCCTAGATCCATCCCCACACAAAGGTTCCCAGGGAAGGGCACCTCAGGCTCCCACACTGCTAGCAGATTTGGAGGAACTGGAAGGCGGCACTGGGCAGGGCTGCTAGCTGTGCCTGAGGGGCTGGTTCCTGCGCCTCCAAGGCCTGAGCTAGCAACGGTGGCTGCAGGCTGTGGCAGTGGCTGCTGCCATTTCCCCCACCGCCCACGTCAGTCTCCTGGCTCTCCCTGTCACCCCACCATGGCAACAGGTGACTCGAGGAAGCACCAGATGCCAGTCCCACCCCCAGGCAGCCCCTCCATCCTCCTAGAAGCAGGTAGATGGGGGCAAACCACCCTCGTCCAGGCCTCTGCTGTTTGGCTCTGGAGCAAATGCCCGGGGGTCCTGGGGGTGCTGTACTCACTGGGGCCAGAGTCCAGGCCAAGCTCGCCCTCCATTGAGTCACGTGGGCCCCATGGGTATGGCTGCTCCTCTTGCTTGATCCAGGACAAAATGTCATGCGCTGAGATGAGAGACTCTGTCACAGGGAGAGGGCAGGCTTAGATGTCACAGTTTCACCGGCCTGGCTTGAAACATCACAGAGGCTCTAGCTCAGGGTAGGTGGCAGCTTGGCCATTCAGGTGGCAGTGTTAACTTTTTTTTTTTTTTTGAGACAGGGTCTCACTGTGTAATTCAGGCTGTCCTCAGACTTGAGGTGATCCTCCTGCCTCAGTCTCCCAAGTACAGGAATTACAGGCATGTATCATCACACCTAGCTAACCCAGAAGTTTCTTTAGAGGCAGCTAACTAGTATTTACTCCAAAGAAATTCCAGACCCAGAATATGTAAGTTACTTTCTCTCTGAAAAATGAAATATACACAGCTTTTCTGAAGCTTTTTGGTTGTTCTGACTGTTCAAAAATCAGTGCTGAGGTAAAGGGAGGGTCAGTTCCATTGACATAATAAAGGATCCAAGGAGCGATTCCTTTACCTCTGTGCTCACTCACATCCTTCTCACCTGAATTGGGGTCCGTGGGAATATCTCTCTCTGCCAAATCCTGCTGGTCCCACACACACTGCGGCTCCTCCTGCTTAATCCTGGACAAGAGGTCCTGGGCAGAGATGGGGGAGTCTACTTGTGGGAAGAGAGCAACACAGGTATTAGAGGAGGCAAGGTTGTTGCCAGTTTGTGCTCTGAGCAAATCTTTGTCTTTTTTGTTGTTATTTTGGTTTTTTGAGACAGGATCTCACTATGTAATCCAGGCTGGCCTCAAACTCACGGCGATCCTCCTGCCTCAGCCTCCTGAGTACTGGGATTACAAGTGTGTGCCACCACGCTGGGCCCTGGAAAAATCCTTGATTTCATGTAATTATCTGTTTCCCCTAAGTCAGTCACAGGTAATACCAAGTTACCCTAATTGGCTAACAATCAGTGGACATCACAGGGGGTGACAGTAGAGTGACTTTAAAGTAGAGTGGCTCTGTGTTCTAGAGACTGAGTCTCCCAGAATGAGGTCCCCACTATGTACCACAACTACCAAGGAACAGGGATGTCATGAGGCCATTTCCCAGGAACACAGCACCTTCCGGTTTATCTTAGTCACGTGAAGGAAAGAAAAGACGCCATGTCTTCCTCCACTGTCTATTAAACCTGTCACCCTTCATTGCCTTTTTTTTTTTTTTTGTCAGTACGGGGGATCCAAATCAAGAGCCAAACTCCCGGCCCTATTTTTTTTTTGAGGCAGGGTCGCACTATGTAGTTCAGGTCAGCCTTGCTCACGTTGTAGCCCAAACCGCCCTTGAACTCACAACGCTCCTCCTACCTCACCCTCCTGAGTGCTGGGATTAAAGGTGTGCGCCACCACATCCGGCTCTTCAGGGCCTTCTTATCTCTAATGATCTCATCAAAAATAGCAACACCTGATGCCCTCAAGGACCTGTCTGATGGTGGCAAAGGGCTGTCTCCTCCCCCCAGGGGCCACAGTCACTGCCTGTGGGTCTAAGGCTTTGCCTAAGGGGGACGTGGCCCAAGCTACAGATGTTAATATAACTTGTGATTGTTTTTCTGTGTTAAGCAGATATTTGGTTAAACATTATCCTAGACATTTCTATAAAGGCATTTTCCAGATGATGTTAACATTTAAGGCAACAGACTATGAAAAAAGCAGATGTCCATAACATGGACCCAACCCATTAAAGGCCTTAACAGAAAGAGGGGCCTCTCCCAAGGAAGGGGAAGTTCTGCCAGCAGACGGCTGCAGACTGCAGATGCAAAGATCTGCTCTGTCCAGTTTTTTTTCTTTTTTTGGTCTTTTTTGAGGCAGGCTTTCACTATATGGTCCAGGCTGGCCTCGAACTTGCAGCGATCCTCCTGCCTCAGCCTCCCAAGTGCTGAAATTACAGGCAGGTGCCACCGTGTCCAGCTTCTGTCCAGCCCTCTAAGCCATCAGACTGCCCTACAAATTGGAACTTGTGACCTCCACAATCATATGAGCTAATCAAGTTCTTACAACAAATCTCTCATCTATCTATTTAATTTTTATTTTTGTTTTTTGAGACAAGGTCTCACTGTGTAGTCCAGGCTGATCTCAAACTCATTATCTAGCCCAGCCTGACCTTGAACTTGCTGCCATATTTCCTCGGCCTGCTGGAATTACAGATTTATGCCCCCACACCTGGTGTGGAACTGATAGGATCTCACTATGTAGTGCAGGCTTGCCTTGAACTCAGTAATGTAGCCCAGGCTGGCCTCGAACTCATGCCAATTCTCCTGCCTCAGCCTCCCAGGTGCACCACTATACCTGGTCACTAGTATGATACTGTTTTTTAAAGGAGAGGGAGGGAAAGCTCAAAACTAGGTCTACAGCAAAGGGAGGAAGCAGGACAAGGGAGGCCCAGATGTGGGGCCGACTCTTCAGTGCCTCACCTGCACCCCTGCAGCAACTCTGTCGCAGCCCTGACCCGACAGACACGTCTGGGCCGCAGCCTTGCCCGGTGCCCAGCCCTCTCTTCCCTTCCTCCTGCACCGGGCGGCTGTGGGGCTCACTCACCGGTGATGGATTCCGTGGGAATGGCTCTGTCCTCCAGGCCCCGCTGGCCCCGGGCGCAGAGCGCTTCCTCTCGCTTCACCTGGGAGGGCACATCCTGGGCAGGCGCCAGGGGCTCTGCTCCTGGGGACCGAGAAGCACACGACTGAGGGTCCCATTTTTGCTCACCAGTCACTGGGACATTCTGGGGTCAGGAGCATAGTGGCCAGCAGTTGCCAAGGGAGGTAACGGGAGTGCTGTGTTCCATTGGAGCCACAGGGCCCACCCCGCCTCGAGGAGCAGAGGTCCCAGAAACAGAGTCGGTGGGAGAGCGCCAGCAAGGTTGCGGAACGAGGCCCACCCTGTCACTGGCTGGGTGCTAATTATGTATCTGTGCTTGCGTATGAGTGATCTGTCCTTGTTGTTCCACACAGTGGCCAGACACAGACATGCACACGTGTGTTTACGATTACAAAGCAGTCAGAGCTGGGCGTGGTAGCACACACGTTTTTTTCTTTTTTTTCCTGTTTGGCGACACCGGGGATTGAACTCACAACCTCACCCCTGTCAGACAGGCGCTTAAGTCACTGAGCCAAACTCCCAGCCCTGGTTTTTTGAAGCAGGGTTGCACTGTGTAGCTCAGGCCGGCCTTGCACTCAAGTTGTAGCCCAAGCCAGCCTCGAACTCACAACGCTCCTCCTACCTCAGCCTCCCGAGTGCTGGGATTAAAGGCGTGTGCCACCATGTAGCACACACTTTTAATCCCAGCACTCGGGAGGCTGAGGCAAGAGGATTGTTGTGAGTTCAAAACCAGCCTGCATAGTGAGACCCTGTCTCACAAAGTAGGGCTGGGGATTTAGCTCAGTGGCCTAAGCGCCTGCCTGGCAGGCATGAGGTTGTGGGTTCAATCCCTGGTACCAAAAAAGCAAAACAAAACAAAACAAAACAAAACAAAAAGCAGTCAGGCACAACCAATGCCTGACCTTGGGTGAATACAGTGCCACACCCTTAATCATAAAGGATGATAACATGTTCTTTCCGTGGACCCCACAGACGTGACAGTGGGAACTTTCCTCTTCCGGAGTCCTCATGTGCAATGCACCAGCTCCCAGCAGAAGACTCAGGGAACAGAAGAGATGGGGCGAGGGCTCTGGGGAGGAGGGGGTTCTGGTTTCCACCCTGCCACTAACTGGGTTCCTGAGTCATTTTGCCTCTGTATTTCAGTCTGCCTATCTCATCTATAAAATGGATATATGTGAGGAACCACAGAGATGACTGTATTTGACTCCCCTTGAAAAGAAAAGCAACTATCTCTATGTATTGATGTGTACAGAGCTGGCTAGGCTATTTCTTTGTCCCTTCAGTTTGCTTTAAGCAATGTAAATTGGGCTGGCTGAGGAGCTGATGTCTCTGAAGCAAAGCCACAGGTCAGTGTTACCCCGCCCAGTGACTCCTCAAAAACATGGTTGAGCTGGGCAGGATGAAGAGCTGTGCTTCATGCTGTCGGTTCAGACTGAGACTCACCTTGAGAAAGAGACTATGACTTCCACAGGCAAAAAGGATTGTACATCAGAACTGAAGCACCGACCCCAAATTATTAGCTACTACCTCAGTTGTTATGCAGAATGCTCTCTCAGCATTGCCCTCTCCATATCGCACAGGTGATCTCAGACCTCCTACCTAGCCCAGCTCATGGTAGTCATGGCAGTCACGTATTTCCTGCCACTCAGTCACTGTCACTCATTCCCAAGCCACTCCCCTCATAGAGAGTTAATAAAACCGGGTTGGGCCCTGGATCATGGCCTTTGTCCCGGTGAACCACCATCTTGGCTGGACTTAGGACCCCTTGGCTCCCCATAACTGTACATACATGTCAGTGTCTTTATTCTTGCACTGGAAGTGGTAGATTGGAATTAACTCACTAGAATTTCAATAACTTCACCTTGGGATTACAAATATAAACCTTTCTGGACCACAGTGAGGACAGGAAAAGGTTCTCTATAGATATAGCAGTCCCTGTTGTGTCCTGTGGCCAGCGATGGTTTGGTATCTCAGCAGAATTTAGTAAAGTCCTACATAGCATGAGACTTGGTAACTTGCTGAACTCAAACAGGAAGGAGCCCTTGGGATGTGAGGTCCAGGGCAGGCAAAGTCACACAGGAAGAAGCAGGCTCATGGTTGCTAGGGCAAAGCGAAGACAGGGATTCTCATGATGAAAATGTTATGGAAATAAGCCATGTGTGGTGGTGAACACCTATAATTCCAGCACTCGGGAGACTGAGGCAGGAGGATCATTGTGAGTTCGAGACCAGCCTGGGTTACAAAGTGAGCACAAGGCTAGCCTGAACTACATAGTGAGACCCTGTCTCAAAAAAAAAAAAAAAAAAAAAAAAAAAAAAAAAAAAAAAAAAAAAAAAAAAAAAAAAAAAAAAAAAAAAAAAAAAAAAAAAAAAAAAAAAAAAAAAAAAAGATAAGAAAAAGTTTTGGTAATAGTTTTACAACTTGGTGAACTGATGAATTACATACTTTATTTATTTATTTTTTTGGGGGGGGCGGCACCGGGGATCGAACTCACAACCTCGCACCTGTCAGACAGGCGCTTAAGCCACTGAGCCAAACTCCCAGCCCTGGCTTTTTGAGGCAGGGTCGCACTATGTAGCCCCGGCCGATCTTGCACTCCCTTTGTAGCCCAAGTCGAGCCTCGAACTCACAACGCCCCGCCTACCTCATCCTCCTGAGTGCTGGGATTAAAGGCACCACACACGCCTTTACGTGCCACCACGTAAAGGCGTGTGCCACCGTGGAATTACATACTTTAAAGGAGGCAATTTTGGGCTGGAGATATAGCCCAGCAGCACAACTGCCTGCCTGGCAAGTACAAGGTCTTGAGTTCGATTCCTAGCACTAAAAAAAAAAGAGAGACAGAGAGGCAATTTTATGCCCCCAAAATTACATCTCAATATGAGAGTGGGAAGGCAGAGAAAGAGTGATGGAACTTCTGAGAAAATGCCCTCCACTTAACAACAAGGGAGACAGAGGGCAAACAGGTAAGCATGCACACAGTCAGGCAGGGGACACAGGGAAGAGCCAGGTTTCACCTCGTCCAACGCTGCTCTGACAGTTGAGTCCTGAAAGACAACTACAGGGCAGAACTGGGACTCAAACTCCACATGTTCAACCCCAGCAAAGCTGCCCAAGCGCCATGTCCTTAGGGCCGCAGACTCCTCAGAACTTGCAGCCCTCCCAGGTGAGTGTGCATGAGAGGTGTGTGCGTGGAGGCGGTCTGTGCAAAAACCAGGTGTGAGACTGCAGACTATACCTAGGCCATGAGTGACAGGAACAGGCACCTCACCTCCTCTGTCACCTGCCCGAGCCTGGGCCTGAAGGCTCCGGCCGCTCGAACACCTGGCGCTTCCTGCCCACATCAGGCTCGGGTGCTGCTGCAGCCCAAGCCCTTGCCGTCTCCCACCGGGCTTGTCTGTGAGGCCAGAGCTCCATGGCATTAACAAACCGAACAACAAATATTCATAGTGAGTTTCAGGTCTCCCTGAAAGTGATCCCCACATTTCACTGTGGCAGGACCCCCTGGGAGCAATTCAAGACACCTCCCTCCTGCTTAGCCACATGAGCCGGCACCTCCCAGAGTGCAGCATAGTGTCCGGCTCTCCTCCCCTGCCCCTGCCAGCAGTGTCACCTGTGTCTGTGTCCACCGGCATCTCTCTCTCTTCGGGGTGACGCTGCTCCCACACACAAGGCTCTTCCCTGGGTTCCACCGGGGCCGGTGCATCTGGCTTGGCCATGGAGCCCTCTGCATCTGGAAGTGGGAAGGAAGGGAAGGAGGGAAGGGAGAAAGGTTAAGATTGCTCCCCACCTCCCCATCGCCTCCCCAGACCCCGTAGTCTCTGCATGGTGGCTGTTATGTGAATAAGGTAACGTTAGGAGTGGCTCTGAGGTCACATCAACAGATTCCCAGGTTTCTAATGGAGAAAGAACCACACCGTGTATGGCTTCCCCAGGAGGCTGGGATGCATGATAGTAAGGTACAAAAGTGCTATTTTACTGTGTTCTACAATAGGTGTGGGGGTGCATGCCCGTAATCCCAGCACTCAGGAGGCTGAGGCAGGAGGATCACTTTGAGTTCAAGGCCAGTCTGGGCTGCATAGTGAGTTCAGGGCCAGCCTGCACTACACAGCAAAACCATGTATCAAAATAATAATAATGATAATAATAATGTAACAGAATTCTATAGCAGGTTCTATCACCAGATATTTAATTTTCACTCTGTTAAAAACTGTTTTATTTTTTGAGACAAGGTTTCACTGTATAGCTCAGGCTAGACTTGAACTTGTAGTGATACTCCTGCCTCAGCCTCCCAAGTGCTGCGATTACAGCTATGCATCAACATGCCTAGTGTTATACACTGTTCTATCTTACTAGCATCAAAAGCAAACCATTTCTTTCCATTAGGTTAATATGCATCTCACAGCCCTCTTGCCCAAAGAGAGGGCTGATGACCTTACCCAGGGACATCAGGGTTTTGTAGTTCTCCTTTACGAGGTTGTTGTAAAGCTCCTTCTGCCATTCATCCAGGTTCTTCCACTCGTCCTCAGAGAAGTAGACAGCAATATCCACAAAAGTCACTGGAACCTGGGCCAACAAGAGTCTGTCTCAGCTTCTGCTGCTCCTCCTCCTTACCTCTCTCCATCTTTTTTTTTATTTTTTATTTTTTTTTGGTTGTTTTGAGACAGGCTCTCACTATGTGATGCAGGCTGGGCTTAAACTCACTGTGTAGCCCAAACTGGCCTTGAATCCCAACGATCCTGCCTCAGCCTTCCAAGTGCTGGGATTATAGGCATGTACCACCACACCCAGCTTCTCCTCCCTCTTGATTTGTAGGCAACTGAGGCAGACCACTCAGGCCCAGCCTTTGCCTGCTGCTCAGCCTTGAGTCCCAACCCATGTGAGTCCATTTCCACGCAGTCAGAACTCTCCAGCCCTGCCTGGCTTACACATCCGGTGGCAATGATAATCAACACGAATGTTACTTCCCCCTCCCCAAGCATTCAACTGCATTCTTTGCTATTTCACTCTGAGGTCAACTGAGTATCTCAGGCAAAGCTATGGTGAGTGCGCTTCCTCCAGCACTCAGGGTGATGGAGGAGTGGGTGGTTCTCAGGTGGGGATCACCAAGCCAAGTACAGTTAAAACCCTGGGACAAAACCTGTATTTCAGGTCAGGTCACCTCTGTGTACACAGTTACATTTTTGTCACTAACACACGTAAAACCCAAAGGCATGTGGTGAAAGCTCCGATCTTGGTCTGCCTAGAACAAGCAAGATCCAGCGTGGCCTGAGTCACTGCCTAAAGCCAGGCACCTGCCAGGCAGGTATTCCCATCTCTTATCTGAGCTTACTTCAGTCCAACCTGTGGCCTTGTCTACACTCACTTCAGCCTTCACTAGCACAGCCACACCTGGGACCAAACCAGGCAAAATGGTTTCACTTCTGTGACTTTAGCCGCTGCACTTCCCTCTGTCACCACAAAAGCTTCCCCCTACCATTTTCACATCCCCAGAGAACCGGCCCAGTGCTCTCGCTCTGAAATCCAGCTCACGTGGTCTTCCCTATCCCTGGTCTTCGGACATTAGTCTCCGTATCTACATGAGCTGGGCTGACACTGGCCTATGTGGCACCCTGCTGGGATTAGGCGATGGGGGTCGGGCCACAGTGACTGGTGTACAGCCTGGCCGGTGGGCAGTCCCTTGATGTCAGCTAGAAGCGCAGGACCCTGAGCTTGATGCACATCTGAGGTGTGATCAAAATACTATGGTCAATATTTAAAGTTTCAGAAAATTATCATGGTAAAAGACACACTGTCATTAATCTTCCTCGAAATCCTCCCCGTCCCTTAAAACATATTTATCCTGTCACTCTTGCCATTTTCTACAGCAGTTCTGGAAGTCCTCTTTCATGAGGGTCTTTATGAGCTGCGTCCTCACCCACCTTATTCAACAGCTCTGGCACCCTTGCAACTTTTGGCTCTTCCCCAGAGTCAAAATGACCATGGTAAGGACACATTTTGATTTATTTATTTATTTTTTTGCGGCACCGGGGATTGAACTCACAACCTCACACCTGCCAGGTAGGCGCTTGAGCCACCGAGCCAAACTCCCGGCCCTGAGGATACATTTTGAATTGATTCAGGTCATTGAGGCAGCCACGATAGTACAACTACAGACATGAGAAAGCAGACTTCCAGGGCTGCTTCCCAAAGTATCGGCAGCAATGGGAGAAGTGTGTTCCAAGTGAGTAGAAGTATTTTGAGGGGGATTAATGGCAATGTGTTCTTACTGTAATAATTTTTTTTTTTTTTTTGCGGCACCGGGGATTGAACTCACAACCTCGCGCCTGCCAGGGCAGGCGCTTAAGGCACTGAGCCAAACTCCCAGCCCTAGTTTTTTGAGGCAGGGTCGCACTATGTAGCTCAGGCCGGCCTTGTGCTCGCATTGTAGCCCAAGCCGGCCTCGAACTCACAACGCTCCGCCTACCTCAGCCTCCCGAGTGCTGGGACTAAAGGCGTGCGCCACCACGCCCGGCTTGTAATAATTTTTTTTTTAAATGTAAACAGTCGACATATTTTTCCATCACACCACATAACTTTAAGAGCACCCTGGGCAGATGGGATGTGTAAACCTGGTGCAGTGGTCCTGTCCTTCCTGGCCAACAGCGTACCATCTGGTTTGAGAATCACACCTAGAACCTTTGACTCCCTGAACCTCCCAGCAGGCTTGGGCCAATGCCCAACCTGGGAAAACAGACACAGCCCCCATTTCTTCAGTGTACTTCCCCACCGCCGGATGAGGCACAGAATCCTGCATGCCGTATCTGCTGTGAACTCACACTGCTTCCCTCACTGCAGCTGCGGGAGCCTGCAGCGGACCTCTGGGTGACACCTCACGGTATCACACCTGTCACCTCCAGCACCAACCTTCCTGAGCCTTCTTGCACCTCTTTGATCTCAGGTGGCTGTTGGCAGGCGCCTTTCTTGCCCTTTCCATCTTGCCAACCCAAACCTGCCAATCCAAGCCCTTCGTTTCTCCTCCACCTCCCCTCCTTAAGTGTTAATCCAAACAATCTTGTCTCTTTTACATCTTCAGTATTTCTCTCTCAAGGGCTTTCTTTTCAGGGTCATCCCAAACTAACAAAAAGCCTCCCTCAACTCCACTACCTCAAGTCACTACTCTGACTTCTCTTTGGGAACATCCCGAGAGACATCACAACCCACATAAACTTTAACCCCCTAAAAATCTGTCTCAAAATATGTACCCGCTACGCTCTGAAACCACACTCTGGAAGATCACTAGCGAGGTGCTGCTGTAATCCTCACTCTCTCAGGCCTCTTGGAGAGGTCTTTCTAGAATTTTCTAGAAGTCTCTCCTGCCTGGTTCCCATAACTATGCCATCTGCAGTCCAACTGGCTCATGTCTTCTTTACTGTGTCCTCTTCTCCCAAATCCAAGAGTCTATTCTTATCCCTTCCTCCTTTCCTCACTTTTCCCTTGACAATTTCTTTGTTTTCACTGTGATTATTACCTCTCTGTGGAGGACCTGCTTCAACTTTCCTTGCTCCCTCCAAGATTCAACAGCCTTCTTCCTTCAATGGTCTTTAAGTACCACAAATTGAATGGATCCAAAGCCAAATTCATTACCTTCCAACATACCGGATCCTCTGCCTCATTCGCCATTTATGTGGAGAATTGAAACTTCACAGCCATGTCCTCCAGGTTAGAAACAGACATCGCTTTTTAAAAGTTTCAGTGTGACAGGCTATAGCAGTCTCTGAGCCTGCAGGAGCCTACAGCCCAGCAGGACAGGAAAGCTGGGAACCAACTAATAGACACATGTGGACCCTGCAGGCCACAGGTCTGAGGGCAGCCTTCTCCAATCCAGCAG
The DNA here is from genome assembly GCA_004363535.1 of Dasyprocta punctata. Classification (NCBI taxonomy): domain Eukaryota; kingdom Metazoa; phylum Chordata; class Mammalia; order Rodentia; family Dasyproctidae; genus Dasyprocta; species Dasyprocta punctata. The sequence goes on from RJWM01011551.1 coordinate 24,361, forward strand.
GTGAAGAGAGTGCATCTTGCACACCCAGGAGCACACAAAGAACTGTGGCTGTCATGAGCAACATGTATTAACGTTTGCGTGGTGTTTTTTAAAATATGTCCATGAAACCCTTCTACACTGCTGCTGGGTCTGTAAACTAGTAGAACAACTCTAGTAATCAGTATAGAAATTCTTCAAAAAACTGAACCTAGAAATTCCATTTCTGCTAGCCCCCTTCTAGGAATCTTCCCAGAGAATTAAAGACAACATAATACAAGGATCCATGCACACCCACATTTATAGCAGTACAAATGAATATCTAAATTTTGTCTTTTTTTTTTTTTTTTTGGTACCGGGGATCAAACTCACAACCTCGCGCCTGTCAGGCAAGCACTTAGGCCACTGAGCTAAATCCCTGGCCTGAATATCTAAATTTTGGAAGCAGCCTCTATGTTCATCCATGGATGAGTGGATACAGACAATGTGGCATTTACACACAGTGGAGTACTACTCTGCCACGAAAAGGGTAAACTTGAGTCATTTGTAGGAAAATGGAAGTACCTTGAGACCATAATCCTAAGAGAAATAAATCAGACACAAACTTAATATCACCATGGTTTCTCTTACATGAGAAACCCAAATTATAAGTAAAGAGCAAAATAAAAAATAGATAAAAGGAAGTAGGAAGATAGATCTCTCTCAAATGGGAAGGGGACCAAGAGATGGAGGGAGGCATGAGAAAGGAGGCAAGGGGATGAGAAACGGAACTAGGATATGTTGTGTGCATGAAGTTATCCACACAAAGTATGCAGATTATGTGCTGCAAACATGTATGAATCAAATTTTAAAATATATCCATGAATTCTTTGACAGTCCTTTCATTTCTTCCTGAGAGTGAGCTAGACTTGGTAACTTCCTTCTAACCAATAAAGAACGAATGGTGTACGGCTTCTTCTTTTTGGAAGGTGAGGGGTTGAGACAGGGTCCTGCAGTTCAGGCTGGCCTTGAACTCACTATGTAGTCCAGGCTGGCCTTGAACTTGTAGTGATCCCCCTGCCTCAGCCTCCTGAGTGCTGAGATTACAGCTGTGTGCCATCATGCTGAAAGTATAATTTACGTCTTTAAAGAGTAATCGAAGAATAGTGCGACCCTGCCTCAAAAAACCAGGGCCGGGAGTTTGGCTCAGTGGCTTAAGCGCCTGCCCTGGCAGGCGCAAAGCTGTGAGTTCAATCCCCGGTGCCACAAAAAAAAAAAAAAGGAGTAATCGAAGAGGCACAGAGACAACAAAAAATGAATATGATTAGCAGTAGAAAAATCAGAAGGTGGCACAGCCAAAATTCAAACCCAAGTCCCCTGGTTCCGTTGTCACACAAGGGCACATGCAAGGCTCCTAACACCTCATCCCCCCACCCCCAGCATGCAGAACAGCACTAGGCCAAGGCTCCAGCACTGAGTCAAAACAGGCAGCAGAGATGAGAGCAAAGGGTGGGTGTAAGAGAGTGTGTTAAATGAGCAACATGTGCAACATCACCCTCAGTGTCAGGCAGGAACCAAAGCGCCCAACCTGGTGAAGCCTCAATAAATAAACGTCAGATAACTCTGCCAGCAAATTCAAGGTGTTGCTTCCTGGACAGATAAACATGAGCCCCGGGGCCTTCTGTGACACCATTAGCTCTCCACCACCTCTAACCCAGGTGTGTTATCTACTCAAGGACACAGCAGTGGCCTAGGAACGTTTACAAACCCATCAAGGAAAGCCCATCATGAAGCTAAAAAGTAAATGTTTAAGATGGCAGTGACATGAGCGCTTAGGAGAAAGTCAGTGCAGGGACAGGGCAGAGAGCGTGCAGAGGGGCATGGTCCTCAGCAGTGCTCCTGGGGTGGGAATGTGTTGCAACAAGGTCAGAAAGGTAGGAACAGACAAGACTCAGGCTTTTGGCTTTTCGTTGTGGTTTGGTTTTGGGTTTTGAGATAGGGTCTGCCTATGTAGTTGAGGCTCACCTTGAGCTCATCATATGATCCAGGCTGGTCTTGAACTTATGCAAATCCTCCTGCCTCACTGTCCCAAGTTCTAGGAGTACAGGTATGTGCCACCATACCTGGCATTGGGTTTTTATTTTAAACAAGATGAGAAGCCATCCAGGGGTTTAGGCAGAGGTATATAAGGCTGATTTACATTTTTTAAAGGGATCCGTCTGGCTGCTCTGTTGGGAATGGATTGTATAGATGGAGGCAAGGATGCAGACCAGGAGGCCAGTCAGGAGGGCGGTGATAATCAAGAGGTGACAGTTTAGTGGAAGAGATAGTGAGGTGCGGTCACACTGCAAGTATATGTTAGCCATGGGGTGTGAGAAAGACAGGGGACAAGTAGGACTCTAAGGCTCTGGCCTGAGCCCCTGAGAGAGAGGCTGGAACTGTCATCAGTAGAGACCAGGATGACTTAGAGTAGAACACCCTTGAGGCAAAAGATCTAGTGTCTTAGTCACTTTTCTTATGACTGGGACACAACATCTGACACCCACAACTGAAAGGAGGAGAGGTTTATTTTAGCTCGTGTGTTTAGCTCATAACTGGTTGACTCTAAGGCAGGACAGTACAGCAGAGGAACCCAGAGGAAAAGGGCTGCTCAGGGTATGGTAGACAGGAAGTCAGGAAGTAGTGTGTCAAGGGAGGGATGGGGGGAGGGATAAACCCACCCAGGTCACAGGCCTGGCCCCCATCTCCCAATATCAAGCCAGTCTTAGAGCCCCATAATCCAATAACCCTCCACAAGCCCTGCCGCTCAGCTGCAGGGGGTTTTGAGGGGACACTCAGATAAAAATTGAAACTGCTGGAGTTTGGTTTGGTCCAGGTAAGTCTAAGACACTTTACTGATGTCCAAGTGGAGATGCTGAGTTAACAGATAGGACTGTAGATGTGACACTCAAGACGGAAGCCTGGGCAGGACACAGGCAAACAGGAGGAAGCTGACCACACACAGATCACATCTCCTGCCACAGAACTGGATGAAGTCAGCAGGGAGGGAGTGAAAACACAGCAAAAGCCTGAGGCTGGGCCAGAACCACACTGACCATTAGGAAGTTGAGGAAAAGAAGTAAACTCAGCCAAGCAGACCAAGAATGAGTGGTTAGTAAGGTAGGAAAGAAGAAGGAAACATCTGGAAGCCACAGGAAACATGTTCCAAGGAAAGCATGGCCAGCCACAGTCGGCTGCTGACGGGACCAGGAAGGAGAGGACTGAGATGGACCATGAATTGACCATACCTTGAATATCCATTATTACAGTCTCAGAAAGACCAACAGGACCAAAAGATGGGAAGAAAAGCCTGATCAGGGGCTGGGGAGATAGCTCAGTGGCACAGCATTTGCTTGGCAAGCATAAGGTCCTGAGTTTGATTACTAGTTAAAAAAAAAAAGGGGGAGGGCTGATCAGAGTAGGTTCCAGAGCATTATCCAGTTACCAATTAACTGGATCAGTAAGAATAGAGGAATATGTTCAGTGAGACCAGGTGGGATGAGATCAGCAGAATGCAGGTGCACACCCGTAATCCCAGTCATTCAGGAGGCTGAGGCAGGAGAATCTGGAGTTCAAATCTGGGCAATTTAGCAAGACCCTGTCTCAAACTGAAAAATAAAAAGGCCCTAGGGATGTAGCTCAGTGGCAGAATGCCTCTGAGTTTGATACTCAGTATTGAAAAAAAAAAAGTAACAAAACATAAGAGATGAAAGAAGCTATAGTTTTGTTTTTGTTTTTGTTTAACATATGAGACATACCAATTACAATTTGTGGACCTTATTTAAATCCTGAATCAAACTAAAAAAAACAAAAAACAATAAAAAATGTGGACATTGAGTGAATACTTGAGTTAAAGTGAGGCTTTTACTATGGTGGCAGCAATGGTAGTAACATAGAAGGTGATGTATTTTTGAAGTCCATGTACCTTTTAGATCTAATACTGAATTACTTATGAATGAAATGACTGATGTCTTGGATTTGCTTCAAAATAAAACATGAGCGGGGGTGGGTGTAATCAGCTGAGAACTGCTAACTGTTGAGGCTGATGAAGGTACGTGGGGCTGCAGGACACTATTCTACCTGCTTTTTGGTATATGTTTGACTATACAAAGGCAGGAAGAACAAATGGGGAAAGAACTGGGGAAAGACAGACAGCACCTGAGACAGAAAGGGGAGCATGACTTCTGGCCTCTAGATCAAGCCACCTGAGGTTATGGTCATGGCTTGAAAGCCCTTGGTTTAGGGTTCATCTCGGGCCACAACTTAGACAGGTATATACAGATAACCCACGATACATGCTCACTGGGTAGTGTCAAGTGGGGAAACAAGTAGGCATGAGCTGCAGGTTTTGCAGCACAGAGAGGGCAAAGTCTCTAGGACAAGCACACAGGGCTCTGCAGGGAATGGGCCGCCAGCCTCGCTGGCACAGAACATTAAAGATGAGGTGAAGAGGAGACAGGGCTCACGGAGACACTCAGTGGGACATCAGGGAGCCAGAGGAAGCTGCCACGCGTGACCACAAAACTTCAGGCTCTGTCACTTGTGCAGTCCTCACCTCCATCCCTGGCCTGGCACCTACCTTGGGGGCCTCGCCCTTGCTCCCCGGAGGCAGTCGGAGCACCCAGAAGTTCCTGTTGCGCAGCAGGTTCTCCAGGTTCTCCAGCCGCCGCTGCAGCAGCCCGTACTCCTGCAGCAGGGTCCCCAGCACGGCCCACTTGCTCTCCATGTGGTTGCCGAACTCCACCGCTGTCTTCTCGCAGTCGGCCAGCTTCTTCTCGGCCGTCCCCGTGCGGCCCTCCAGGTTGAGCAGTTGACTGGCCTGGGCATCCACCTTTCGCTCCACTGCCTGAATGGCGGCCACCACCGTCCACAGCGAGATCTCTGCCGTGGGCAACTGTGGCTCTCGCATCATTCGATCAGGGAAGACAGGGGCCCGGTCTGGGAAGGGTGGGAACTGAAAAGGCATCGGTCGCCGGGCATCCATGTCCCATTCTTGAGCCTGTGTGCAAAGGGAAAAAGTAACAACCTGGATGAGGATATGGAAGTGGGGGGAAGAGGCTGGGGGACAATGAATCAAATGCCACAGCTTTTCTTTCTTCAGCCAAGTCCCATTGCCAGCTGTGGTGCTCATGAATGGCCCCAACAACACTGGAGCAGCCACCCACTCATCCAAGCAACCTCTCTCCCACTTTTGCCTGTGGCAGTCACGCTGGTTACCACCTCGCCCACCTCGACCTCAGCAGGCTAAGGCCCTGGACCCCTGCCTCCAACATCACAGACCTTTTTTCCCAACAGAACAGTTGCTTTGTTCGTGGGCTCAAACTGTAATCACAAACTTCACATCTGCTTCTTGGTTTTTGTTTCAAGGATATGAATTTTCATGCAAGTTGTCTGACACTAATCTGCCCAGCAATCTCTCACAGGTTAGGGCAAGAATCATTATCTCTGCTTTAAATATGATGAAATTGAGACCCAGAGAAGCAGCTGGTCATCCTGAAGCACTGCTTCCACTGCCAACTGCATGACCCGAGGTACTACAAGGTAGAAATGACACGGGTGCCTATGGTGCCATCCTTTCTACCAGGAATGTCGCCAAAGGAGACCAGAACGTCCAGGCGAGAGGGCAGGTAAGCACCTGCTTTTTTGTTTTGTTTTAATTATTCATATAGAACTATATTTCATAAATATTTTGTAAAGTGAAAACAGATGTAAGCCAGGTGTGGTGGTGTATGCCTGTCATCCTAGCACTTGGGAATCTGAGGCAGGAAGATCACAGTTTCCAGGTCAGCCTGGGCTAAATAGTGGGTTCAAGGTCAATCTGAACTACATGGCAAGACCCTGACTCAAAAATAAAAAAAAAAAAAGAGAGAGAATAGATTTACTAAAAATGTCACTCATTAGGAAGAGGGAACATTTCTCACTCCTATGAGGGCTAAGCTAAGGGGAACAGAGAAGCTCTGGAACCCTATCTTTCCTTTCTGGGAAAGGGGTGCTTATGGCCCGGACTTCCCCCTTTTCTCCCTCGCAAGACCCTTACCCTGGAAGCCAGGAAGGGCAGGTGGGGAGCTGAGCCCTAGGGCCAGGAGGACAGTGAAGGGTGGACAACCTGTTTCAGTATCTAGGGTTCCATGGATGACCTCACAGGCTGACGACCAACTCATCTTCAGACGTGGGGCAGGAGGAAGTGTCACTTTCTGTCCTCCCTGTCCCTCAGCAGTCCTCGGACTGGGAAAAGTGGGATCCTGTTGTTCAGAGGTGGGCTGCACAGGCCGCTGACAAGCATACCAGCTACCCTCTTCAACTCAGCAGCTGTGACAGTGAGTGCCACCCCAGGGACCTGGGACTCCGTCCCTGCCTGGGAGAAAGGAGGGCAGGGCCATGGGAAACCCAGCCCAGCTGCGAGAGGGGAGGCTGTGTCCTCATCAGGAGGCTCCTCTGGGCCTAGCCCCGAGGAGGGAGGAAGGTGTGGAAGTTCAGCAAGGGCCTCCAGGTTTGAAGACCTAGAGCTGAAAAATGATGGAAACCAACACAGCCCCTCCTAGAGGGCTTGTTACAGGAGGACCGGGTGGAGGCCAGCTTCGGACCCCCGGAAGTGTGCAGGGCTCTCGGAGCCCCTCCCACTAGGGGACACTGGTGTCTGATGCCCAATATGGGGACCCTGTTGCTCAAACTCGTCCGCACACCCCAGGGACTCGGAGTTAACGGCTCTGGGACGCTGCTTGGGCGTCATCGATCGTCTGCAAAGCTGCTTGGGCGATTCCAATACGCAGCCAAGTTTGCCAGCCCGAGACGACAAAGTCCCCTGCCCATGGCCCTTCCCTGGCTCACGCCAGGAGCTGAGGAAAGTGGACTGATGCCCCGTTATTACTTGGAGAAAGGTGGCAATCGCACATTTCAGGATCTCTCCGTTTCAGGATCTCTCCGTGTAAACACGAATGAGGCGTCGCTTCCCGCGCGACGCACCGGGCCTGCGGGCAGAAGCCCTCGCTGGCCGCGCGCAGGGGGCGCCCGCGGGAGTCGCGACCGTGCGCGGGGCCGGGCAGGGCCGCTTGGGCCCCGAGCCCTGAGGACACCGGGCGCGGCGCGGGGCGGGGAACGCGGGGCCTGGCGCGGGGCCTGCCCGGGCTCGGCGGTCGCGGGCCACGCGCCCCGGCCCCGCCGCGATCCCCGCCCCCACGAGCGGCCATGGCGCCGGCGGCGGGCGGCGGGCAGGCGCTGCACCCACCTGCATGGGCGGCATCCCCTCGGCCATCTCCGCGCGCAGCGCCGGCTCCTGGTGGCAGACCTCGTCGGGGGGCAGCGCCTGGGCCCAGCTCCAGCTCCCGCTGTCCAGCCCCAGGCCCTGGATGCCCAGCTGCTGAGGCTGCGGCCGTGTTGACACAAACTGCATCCTGGGAGCGCTGTTCCCCGCTCGGGCCGGCCAGGCAGAGGAAGAACGTTTTCCAGGCGGCTTCCCCCTCGCCGGGGCGGGACAGCTCCATCTACAGCCCGTAGGAGCAAACAGTCCCCTCGGCGCCGCTCCCCGCCCTCCGGCGCGCGCCAGCCAATGGCCGCGGAGCCCCGCCTGCCCGCGGGGCCCAACCCAAAGGAGGTGCCCGGGTCCGGTCCCGGCCCAGGGGGCCGCGGTGGTCTCACGGTGTTGGGGCGGTGGGTCTGATTCCTGTGCATCCTGCAGATGTGCGGGCATCCCAGGAGAAAACGATGCCTGGCTCTTCTGACATTTTTACTGAACACCTACTATGCGCCAGACACTGTTTAGGCAGAGGGTGGGCTTTGTGGTTGCATCCACCTGGATTTAAATCTCAAAATCAGCACTCGCTGCCTAGGACTTTTGAGTAATTTAACTTTGCTGAGCCTCGCGTGTTCTGTAAAATGGAGAAAAAATAACTAGTCTATTTCAATGTTGTAAAATTGAGATGAGAATCATGCCTGCAGGCACATAGTAGGCACTTGTAGTTCCCCTCCCACTCACACCCAAGATAAATCCTTGTAATTACCTGCCACATAGTGTCTACTTTGTCTTCCTGGATGAGTGCTCCTTATCTGGTTAAGGACAGACATCTCCAAGACTTATAAGCGAACGGAGAGGCAGACCGGCTGGTACCCGAGTTCCACTTCACTTGATAAAATAAAGAACATTATGGGCCCAGAGGAGGCAAGCGTTAGAGCACTCCATTCAGGATGATTAGAAAGCACTGTCTCTGTTCCGCACACTTCCAGGGTATAGAGATGCATATTTCTTGGACTTAGTACTACCTTCAAAAAGCTTAGAGGCTGGTGAATGTTATGCACCAGGAGTCAATGATCTCCCTTTCCCGGCCACAACCTGCCCCTTCCGTTGTAAATATTATGCCCAGTATTGTTAGGGTGAACCAAGCAAGTCCTGTCTGAAAAGTTGGAGGTTAACTCACTCCTCCCCCACCCCAAACTGCATTTCACAGCACACCAACTACCTTCTCTCTCCCTAGAGATGGGAGATGGAAAACTAGGTTAATATTAAGGATTCAAGCTACCTTTTCAGAATAAAAGTTAAGATTACTTCCCTTTCTAGCATTTAATGAGATAATAACTGCATCTTTTTTAACACAGCAAGACACTGCACATCCACTTTGGTTTCCTCTCCACATGCAACCACCTACCCCTTCCACCTCAGCAGCCAGGCAGTGCTAGAGGTCCCACTGACTGTCATGAATGAACGGAGCTACTCAACTCACAAGGAATTAAACCACGGGCTTCACTGCACCACCACTATTCTATCACCACCAAGCCCAGCACCAGGGCTGTAAAAACCTGCAACGGATACGAGCAGGAAGGCAGTGAATGAGGTCAGCGTTGCTTCCCAGAAGGGAAACCAGAAGGGCATGTGGGCGCTGGCTGCTGTAGTCCCACAGGTCTCTGTGATCGGCACTCCAGTGACCCACGACTGAGGTGGCTGAGGTGGGAAGATTACGGAGAGTTTGAGATCAGCCTGGGCTATATAGTAAGTTCAAGGCCAAGCTGACCCTACATAGCAAGACCTTGACTCAAAAACACACACAAAAAGACGGGCTACATTTCTCACAAGGGAAAGCACCTGGCTTGCACTCTCATCTGTCAGATGGACACTGACTGCCTCTCCTCGGCTCATCTAGGAATTCTACAGCTGGGCAGGGTGTTTGAAGAGACAGACCCTCAGCTAAAAGATTCAGAAGCTAAAAGAGAAGAGATTCCTAACATCTAAATATCTTATGTGTCCACCATGTCCTAAAGATCTCTGGTGCTCTTTGGCCTACAAGCTTTACCTGAGGAAGAAAACTTCTCGACTCACTCTTAGCTGAGTGGACAAGCAGATTGGAGTTTCCATCTTGGTGGTGCCTCGCCATGGCACCGCTGACTTAACAAGCAGACCAAGGATGCCTGAGGCCACCAATGACTAAGAACCAGAGCAGCCTCACATTCTCAGGCTTTCCTGCCCACAGGCTCCTTGGTTACAGCTTTCTACTTTCTACTAGGCAGCTCGCCAGGCTATGGTGTCATGACACCCTGAGTGTCACTAAAGCCGCAGGCAGGGCTCCTGGAGAGTAGGATGCTGGGAATAAGGTGATAAAACTCCAAAATCACTGGGCATGCTAGCACACACCTATAATCTCAGCACAAGGGAGGCTGAGTCAGGAGGTTCACCATGAATTGCAGGTCAGTTTGGGCTACACAGTAAGACTTGGTCTCAAAACAAACAACTCCAAGATCAAATACAAGGTGCAGAAAGTGTCTGTGTGGTCAGAGTCAAGTATTCTGTGAAAATCTTATAAAAGTTTTAAGGTTCTTGCTAATGAGTTTTTAATATTCCTGCCTCTTGCCAACATTTTAATTCAAACTTAATACCCCAAATCAATCTCTGTCTCTGTTTGTCTGTGTGTGTCCCCTGAAAAATCTCTGCTTCAAACCCAAAGTTTGGGGAAAATATGTTTTTCCTCTGACGTTTATTCACAGCCTGGTTCAGTTAGGCATTTAGCCTCCTTCTTTACAAGTTCTGTTTTGGTTTGCTCTTTTTGTTTTTGTTTTGTTTTGTTTTGTTGAGACAGGGTCTCACTATGGAGTCCAGGCTGGCCTCAAACTCACAGCCATCCTCCTGTCTCAGCCTCCAGAGTGCTGGGATCACAGGTAGGAGGCACCATGACCAACTTCTTCACAAGGTTTGACACTGTGGATGAATGCAGTTCATTGGCTTCTCTTTGGTTCGTACCCTGTGGTACCTTCCCTCGGTCTTAGTAAGCAGGGAAGTGCTCAGCTACTCAACAGTTCTAATTCAACAGACACCCAGGGCTCAGAAACCCTTATGCAGACCATATGTGTGCTGGGAATCCAGCATGTTCTTTCAATTTTCTCCACGTACAACCCTTCAACTTTTAAGCACAGCTTTGGTTATTAACAATGGCCAAGCTCGGCGTGGTGGCACACTCCTATAATCCCAGCACTCGAGAAGCTGAGGCAAGGAAGATCATTGCAAGCTCAAGACCAGCCTGGGCTACTAAGTGAGCCCAAGGCCAGTCTGAACCGCATAGAGAGACCCTGTCTCAAAAAGACTAAGTAAGTAAGTAAATAAATGAATAAATAAATAATAAAAATGGCCAAAATTCATCAAAATAAAGTCTTGTGCTCATGCCAAAGCATATTGAGTCCTACTGTAGAATCAAGTTATGACTTCCCAATGTGGGCTCACAGATTCTTGCTTAAGTCCCCAGTCCACAACTCCCTATCCCAGTAAAGCAGGGTAACTGGCCATTCCCAAGCTGGTGACTGTTTCCTTCCATTATCCACTGAGTCTCCTGCATATGAGAATCACTGGGGGAACGTGGAAAGAGTAAACATCCAGGTTCCACCATGTAGCAAGAAAACCATGGCAGGGTGGGCCCTGGCACAGGTATCTTTTCAGTGCCTGGGTTATTCTCACACTCAGACAAGAACAAACTCACCAACACCCTTCTACTCATCTTTTCTCAGCCCCACAAGATCATCTGGGGAAATAAGGAGCATGACTGGGTTAATTATTCTACTTCATTGTTTTTATCCTGCTGTTTACTCATTGGCTATAGATATTATCCTTCTTACACAATTTTTAAAAATTATAAACTCAGTTGGGCATGGTGGCTTATGCCTATAATCCCAGCACTCAGGAGGCTGAGGCAGGAGAATTGCTGAGTTCAAGGCCACCTTGAGCTACAGAAGGGAGTTCAAGGCCAACCTACACTACATAGTGAGACCTTGTTTCAAAAAACAAAACAAAACAGCTCAAGGCCAAGAACTAAAGTTCATAGATTCTCATTCCTCTTTGATTTTCCATTGCTTAACTCAGTCTCTCTAAGAATGTGTCTGCTGCCTTCCTCCTTTGTTATGGCTATCCCACAAAAGCTACTGGTAGAAGTCAACTTATTACATGGAGCAATCTCACGTTTCCTGCATTAAGCTTTGTTTTTAATCTCTGCCCAGGGTTCTGTTTCTTCTGCTGCTCTCCAAACTGCAATCTCAGGCCAACTTTCTCCCAGCACAGGCAAGCAAACTGGAAATGAAATGACTACTACCTCATCTTGAATGAAGAGAAGCATCAAAGTCATTCAGAAAACTGCTTAAGTAGTCAACAAATAATTTTCTTACACCTACTGTAGCAACACTTTCTTAATCCTGCAACGTACAAGTACCATTTATTAATCCTCATTTACCCTCACACTTTTATAAACTGTTACTAAGGAAACTGAAAGTAAACTCAGGCCTTCTAACTGCCTTTCTGGAACATTTTTCATTAAAATAATCTTCATCTTTACAAAAGCATTAAAAATGCTTTAACTGGACTTCAAGTATTTAAGGCAAATATGAACTTCTCTAATAAGCAATCACAAAGTCACAGAGCTCACTGAGATTTTATCAAATACTTCAGCTAAAACGCAACCTGGCTATTTTGGAGAGCTATGTGGCATATTGCTTTTGAGACTACTCCAATTGGTTTGTATTATCCTGTCTTCCTTAATGGGCATTTGTTTTTAGGGGTGAAACTTTTTTGACCAAGTGAAACTTAATTGACTAAGTGATTGTGTGATTGTGGCCAGTTACTCAAAAAGGAACTGGGACAAGGGCCAGAACAGATGGACACCGTCTCTTGACTTCCAGTGATTCATGACACCTTCTTTAAGATACATAACAGCACCTTCCCGTGATTGTGCTTATGAAGAAGCTGCTTTTGGAGGAAGTCCAAAAGGTTAGATAAGACTCCATCTCTCTATGCAGTGCTAAAAACGCCATTCGGTGTCACTACCCATTTCCAAGCAAACCTACCAGGGACACAGGACATCTGCTACTAACCCCAGCTAACTGAACCAGAACAAGTACATCAGCAACCCCACAGGTTAGGTGGAAACTTTTGGGACTTCATGCTGAAAAGCAGATGGGTCACATCCACCACTGCAAAATCTGAACTGAGGAAAACAAAACAAAACAAAACAAAAAAACAGTGCCATTTAGGGGAGCTGGGAGGTTCAGAGAGAAAAGAACAGGCTAAACAGAAGTAGATGATGGTGGACAAAAAGCTGACACTGACCATTCATGTGTCCCTGCAGAGTATCCTCCAATTCAGCCCGGCTTTATGGTCTCCTCAGGCTGGTCCTGTGAAATTCTTTTGTGTCATGGGCTCTGTCCTAAACAATTTACCTAAATTTCCTTTTAAGCCTGAATACCCACAAGATATAAATATCATTATCTTTATTTTACAGATAAGGAAACTAAGGCTCAAGATGATTAAATAATAGATCAGTACATTACGATGGATCCAGGACTTGAGTCTAGGGCTACCTTGAATCCTAGCTCTCAGCTAGTCACACTATGCTGCCACTATGTTAGGCTCAGCGCTCTCCCTGCTTCACCCAATCCTCACACCAATTTGATCTAACTCAAAGGCCTTCTGATTGTGGAGTCCAGAAACTCACCCAAACACCCACCGCTGTGAGTAGGCATCCTGTGGGTAGTGACTATTCCTTTGCTACAGCTAAAGAACCAGAGTGCACTGAATAGGGTCAGAAGTATCCAGCACACGTACAGAGAAATCACCTTATCTGTGACATCAGGGGTCTTTGTCTCCTAAAACCTTTCTGGGAAAGATCTGTTTTTACTCCTTGCTACCGAGCAGCCCTTAGGCAGCTGCTAAGTCCCATAGTTGTCAATGAAGCCATGATGTGGGGGGAGGGGTGTCTGTGCAGAAATTTGGAATTTTCATTCCATTTAGAATAAATATGGGCCCCTTAAAAAAAATTATCTTGCCAGGTATGATGGCACACGCCTGTAACCCCAGCACTTGGGGGGCTGAGTCAGGTGGATCACTGTGAGTTTGAGGCCAGACTGGGCTACAAAGTGAGTTCAAGGCCAGCGTGAACTACATAGTGACACTGTCTCAAAAAGACAAAAATAAATAAAATAAGGCTTTTACAAACTGAAACAGTAAGCATTTGTTATTACTGCCTTTTAAGTCTCTGGATCTGGGTAAGATAGGCACAGATGCCTGTCTCTCAAGAGAAGCCATGAACTTTGCACTTTATTATTAATAATGAGGGATGTTATGCAAGGTATAGCTCTCACTTGAGCTCAGCTAACATGTTTGCAGTAGTGTCCAGCAGAAAAGGATGAGTCAAGCCGGGCGTGGTGGCGCACGCCTTCAATCCCAGCACTCGGGAGGCTGAGGTAGGAGAAGCATTGAGTTCAAGGCCGGTTTGGGCTACAACGCGAGCGCAAGGCCGGTCTGAGCTACATAGTGCGACCCTGCCTCAAAAAACTAGGGCCGGGAGTTTGGCTCAGCGGCTTAAGCGCCTGCCCTGGCAGGTGTGAGGTTGTGAGTTCAATCCCTGGTGCCGCAAAAAAAAAAAAAAAGAAAAGAATGCGTCTTCTTTCACTTTGTAGGCCATCAGTCAACTTCCATTTATTTTCACATTTCTGGCTGAACCAGAGGCTCACCTAATGGAGACAATGAAAATGCTAGCAAAGAGTGTCTGGTGAGTCAACCCCCAGCACCCCACTGGGAAGGCGACAATGCTCGGTGAGGGTCCAGAAGGCAGGTGGGCAGATGAAGAGCACACTACGGGGTTTCTGCTTCCTGTGTTGCACCTGCTCAGACAACCAGGCCTCGGAGGAACTCTTCATTCACAGGGTTAGATGCATGGTTTCTCTCAGGAGTGCTCACTGGACCAAGTTTCTTCTCCAAACACTGAAAGCTTTCTGTTGGACTTTACCTTAGCTTTTCACCAATTCACTTTTGAATCTTTAGCAAACAAATTCTTTAGAGGTGGCTTGGAGTTCTATCTGGTAGGAGCCTGATGGAGGGAAAGGAGAATGTAACATAAACTGCCGGACTCCCTGCCTAGTCCCAGGGCCAAGAATTAGAATCCCACCTTTCTGCCATCCTTCTGAGGTGGCCCTTCACTCAGCTCCATGGCTCTTGCCTTATTGGTATTTGACCTGTGTTCACTTTCTGCCAAAGCCTGGGTCTCTCCTGGCTACAGTTCCCTGCAGAATGAGCTGTGGATTTACGTGCAGCACCTTAATACTACGTTGTGCATCCTCAGCAAATCTTTTGGGTTAAAATGAATCATAAATACAACCTAGTGCCACATCACACCTCATATAGGAATCCCTTCTCCAGCATACTCTGGAAGATGCTTGAATCCATTCAGAAAGGATTTTAGCTCACCACCTAAAAGTAGTGCTTTAGTAAGTTTCTTTTCCCTTTTCGTTGTGGGAAGCAAGGTATATAATACAGCTGAAACACACATTCAAGCTCCTATAGGGTCACCAAAAAAGCCAGAACCCTGGTTTTGGGATTCCCTGAACTCCCAAATTTTCCCATGACAAGGGCCGGATCCTGGCTAGAACTCTTCATCCCAATACACTGGTGGCCAGCAGTTTGGCTCAGTGGCTTAAGTGCCTGTCTAGAAGGCACGAGGTTGTGAGTTCGAACCCCGGTGCCACAAAAAAAAAAGAAAGAAAATAGTTCCAGTACACTGAGGTTCTACCTACCACCTGGCTTGCTTTTATTAACCCCTTGAGCTTTTTCATTGCCTACAAACGAGGTTAGGACAGCAGGCCAGGCCTCAGGCACAATCCTCATGTCTCCTGTGGTCACTGGTATGGTGAATGTCATAAAGTGGTATTCTAGAAATGTAACTGTCCTCCAAAGCAGCATGTTCAGAAAGAGCCTTCTCAGGAGCACAAAGCTGGGGTGACACCCTTTCCTGGAATGGTCATGTACAGGGAGCAGAGGGAAAGTTGGTCCCTATAATAGGCAAACATGAGTTCTTTATCACTTATTGGGAGAGTATCCTGTTGAAGTCCCAGATCTTGTTCTAACCCTGCAGATTTAGGGGCAACTAGAGGGTGTGAGAAGAAACAACTTTTTTGCTCAAGATGTGGGACTCTTGCATTCTCTATCTTCTCCCTCAGGCACATAGCACGAGCAAAACAACAAACTAAACTGATTTCAGTCAAGTTTCTGCAAGAAACTCTGCTTTGATTCTGCTGTCTTTATTTGGCTTCACTTGGACAGAAGCCAAAAGCAGAGACAGGATTTTGGAGAAGAAATGTATCACAAGACTATTTTTTTTTTTTTTTAAATTTTTAGAGGTTCACCCCCCACCCCTGCTCCATGCAGGTGGAGGTGGGAGGGGGATCTCTTTGTTTTTTGAAATGGAATCTCTCTCTGTGTAGTTTGGGCTGGCCTTGAACTCATAATGATGCTCCTGCCTCAGCCTCCCCAGTGCTTGGATTACAGGGATGCACCACCAGGTTCAGCTCACAGTCGCATTTTGCAGATGAAAATTTGAGCACTGTGAAGGGAAGGGGACTTGTATCAGGCTGCAAAGACACCTAGGAGTAGAACCAGACTCATGCTCCCAGGGACTGAGTGACCCCAAGAAAAGAACACACAGTAGCCATGGTAGCAAAAAGCATACCAGGCACGACAGGCCATCTTTATCTACACGTGGGGACTGGCTCTCCATGGGGGACCTAGGAGGTACCAATGCGGCAGGCCAGTTGAGAGGAACAGGCATTCTCCTGGATGGCTTTAGAACACAACACTGCAGCAGCTCTACTGAGGAAACGCAAATCCAGGGGCACTTCCTGAAACTCCTCCATACTTGCGGAGGGCACTGTGATCTCTGCTGCTAGTGACTATCAAGAAAACCAGACATGCTGGGAGTTTGGCTCAGAGGCTTAAGCACCTGCCTGGCAGGTGCAAGGCTGTGAGTTTCATCCCTGGTGCCACCACAAAAAAAAAAAAAAAGCTTTAGCTGGGAGTTTGGCTCAGTGGCTTAAACGCCTGTCTGGCAGGTGTGAGGCTGTGAGTTCGATCCCCAGTGCCGAAAAAGACAGACAGACAGACAAACAAACAAAAAAAAAAAAAAAAAAAGAAAAGAAAAGAAAAAAGAAAACCAGACATCGATAACTGAAAATTCAGCTTACTGGCTCGGAAAAAGGGAGATGTAAGTGCCTAGAAACCCTGGTCAGGCAGATTTCAGGCAACTGTCACTGTTCCACTAGCTATTTTTCAGGGATCTGACGAAGAATTCTGCTCCCAGTTTCCTAACTGGGATGTTTACAAAGATTTCTGGCAGTAAATGCCAGTACAAGAGACTGAATGCTAAGATCGAGTCAGTAAAAGTGAAGAACTGGCTTCTTTTTTGGGGGTGGGGCGGGGGGTGGGGCGCCAGGGATGGAACTCACAACTTAGCATCTGCCAGTCAGGAGCTTAAGCCATTGAGCCAAACTCCCAGCCCTAGTTTTTTTGAGGCAGGGTCGCACTATGTAGCTCAGGCCAGCCTTGCACTTGCGTTGTAGCCCAAGCCAGCCTCAAACTCACAACACTCCTCCTACCTCAGCCTCCTGAGTGCAGAAGAACTGGCTTCTTAAATAAGCTATTAAAATCAGATTTGTTCACCCAATATTAAACAAAACGCATGAGAAGACAATCTAGGACCCCCAGGAAGGCAGTCTTGAGTCTTTATGGTTCAGGGACAGACAGGCAGCTACACAGGAGTGTGGACAGAGCTTTTCCAGGAGGCAGCAAGGTAAGCAGTGGCTAAAGGACATTCTTCTTGACAACCACCTCACCTATCAAGAAACCAGTGAAAGGCCTTTAACATTCCCCTGCCTCATGTTGGGCTTCAAACTGTGAGGCTCTTCCAGCACACCTGTCTTTATCTAGAGACAGTCTAAATCTCACCCAGGCCCACCCTGAGACAAGACAGCCAGAGGGCAAACCTGGCTTCCCAACCTCTCTGCAACAGCCTAACTTCTGCTTTTATAGTATCTTTGGAAAGATGGGGATGCTGGGTTCCTTTCCTGGGTTTTCTGGATTTCAAGACATGGTACTGCTGTTCAGTGGTGAAGTTCTGAAACACAGCAGTTGCTGTGAAAGTCCTTGAAGCTCTGGAGAATAATTACTGCGGGTGGAGGGGCCCCCCCGGCTTGCTCCTGGACTTTCTGCTTGCAATGAGCCTGCTGTCCAGAGCAGGCGAGCACGAAGCTACAGCTACAGTACTCCCCCTCCACTCCCATCCCCATACCACTGACTGGTCTCTAGAGCTTCTGTGCTGACACCGAGGCCAGAGGATTCAAGCCCGGGAAGCAGTGGCCCAGGTGGCTCCGGTGGCACGGAGGGGTTGCTGTCACCCACGCAACCCCCGCTATGGCCTGAACGCAAGTGGTCCTTGAGTGTCTGCTTGTAGCGGAAGCTGCGGCCGCAGAGTGCACAGGGGTAGGGCCGCTCGCCCGTGTGAATGCGCTGGTGCTTCATGAGGTGGTGCTTGCGGATGAAGCTCTTTCCGCAGTGTGAGCACGGGAAGGGCCGCTCGCCTGTGTGCAGCCGCCGGTGGTTGAGCAGGTGCTCCTTGCGCATGAAGCTCTTGCTGCAGTCCGTGCAGGGGTACGGCCGCTCACCCGTGTGGATCATCTGGTGGCGGATGAGGGCTGAGTGGCCGTTGAAGTCGATGCCACACTGTGGACAGGAAAAGGGGCGCTCCTGTGCGTGACCTCGCTGGTGCAGCAGCAGGCTGAGCTTCAGGCTGAAGCTGCGGCCACACTGCGTGCAGCGGAAGGGCCGCTCACTAGTGTGTGCGCGCCGGTGGCTGCTGAGTCGTGCCTGGTCAGCGAAGCGCTTGGGGCAGTCAGGGCAGGGAAAAGGGCGCTCGGTGCTGTTGTGGACTCTCAAGTGGTATGTGAGTCTCGAGGGGTGCGCAAAGGTCCGGGAGCAGTGTGGGCAGGTTGGGGGCATCTCACTGGCATGGTCCTGGGAGGCACTGCCCAGGTCTGGCTGCGCAGGAAAGTGCTTAGGGCACTGGACACAGGGCCCAGGGTGCTCAGAGGCGTGGTCACACTGGTGGGTCAGTAGCATGTCCTGGGTGAGACTCTTGCCACAGTGGTGGCAGGAGAATACCTGCTCCCCGACAGGAGGCGGGAGTGGGTAACTTCCCAACTGAGTGAATGTCACTTGTCCCTCCGAGGCCTCGGGCAGGTCGGTGGCTGCACGTCCAAAAGGTGCCATGGGTGCGGACTGCTGGCTTTTGAAAGCCACTTCTGAGAAAACATCTTTTGCCGCTGCTGCTGGGGCGGCAGAGAAGGCGACTGGAACCTCAGGGCACAAGGTGGCCGGGGCAAGGCTTTCAGCTTTGATGACGAGTTCCTCCCCTGAAAGAAAGGACTCAGAGTTACCTCCCCACAGCCCTGCCCAGCTTTCTCCTGGACTTTCTGCTCTTGACTGCTCAGGCAAGGGACTCCTTGCAGCCCAAACCCTATTGGAGATGTGTGCACTCCTTATGGCAGATCATTGGGGAGTTCGAGGCTGTGCCTCTTTAATGCTGCTCCCTGTTTGGAAAAAAGGTCTTGGCAACAGGCTTCCCCACTTTGCTTTCATCATGCTTTGTTTCTGCTTTTCCTCTGTCACCTATTGTGACAATGCCAAAAAAAATCACCTACTGACTTGTTTCCTTCTGTCCCACAGGATAGATCCTTCGCTAGGATCAGCAGTCTCTACTTTCTCTGAAGACAAAGTATACATTTCTATTTCTGCATCTTTGCTTATTCTACTTCTGGGTTTTTTCTTCCAGTACTGGGGACTGAATCTAGAACCTTCACACCGAGCTCCTTTCTCCTTTTCTATTTTTTATTTTGAGATGGGGTCTTGCTAAATGTCCCAGGTTGGCCTCAAACTTTCAATCTTCCTGTCAGAGGCTCACTGAGTGCTGGGATGACAGGTGTGCTCCACATGCCTGCGGGGCTCTCTCTTCTGTAGGATAGAGCCTCCCTTTCCCTGTCTGAATACCTAAACTAGAAGGCATGTGTGTTCCTTTGCGTCTCCCCTCTTCTACTAACACCACCTCACTTGGTCACAGTGGACATGCCTAGCATTGCTATGTGTCTGCAGGGGAAGCTTCTGGAAGGGCAGAAACTGTACTTCCTAGAGCCTAAAGGAACACAGGGCACAGAAGGTATTAAAAACACATTGTACTAAGCTGTATTAACAGTTGGGTCCCTTAGGACCTTGAGACTTTTTTTTATAATTCAAGTCTCAAAATGCAGATGGTGCGCCGGGCGTGGTGGCGCACGCCTTTAATCCCAGCACTCGGGAAGCTGAGGTAGGTGGAACGTTGTGAGTTCGAGGCCGGCTTGGGCTAGAACGCGAGCACAAGGCCGGCCTGAGCTACATAGTGCGACCCTGCCTCAAAAAAAAAAAAAAAAATGCAGATGGTGCTAGGTATCTTACAAGGATTCTTCTCCCATCACCATTTTTTTCACTGAAGGCTCTCAACATCCCCTTTGCACCTCTTCAGTGACATTTTGTCTACTTGTATCCTCCCAATCCATTCCCCAATTCTGGTCTATCTTTTTTTTTTTTTGCTGCACCGACGATCGAACTCACAGCCTCACGCCTGCCAGACAGGCGCTTAAGCCACTGAGCCAAACTCCGAGCCCTAGTTTTTTGAGGCAGGGTCGCAATTTGTAGCTCAGGCCAGCCTCGCGCTCACATTGTAGCCCAAGCCGGCCTCAAACTCACAACATTCCACCTACCTCAGCTTCCCGAGTGCTGGGATTAAAGGCATGTGCCACCGTGCCTGGCTTTATGGTCTATCTTTTCTAAGTAACCTGTAC
Organism: Dasyprocta punctata; assembly: GCA_004363535.1. Classification (NCBI taxonomy): domain Eukaryota; kingdom Metazoa; phylum Chordata; class Mammalia; order Rodentia; family Dasyproctidae; genus Dasyprocta; species Dasyprocta punctata. The sequence goes on from RJWM01011551.1 coordinate 44,512, forward strand.
GTGTTCTGTCTTCCCCCAGCCTTGTATTTTTGATCCATCTATCAGCACTTAGTTTTCTTCCCTTAACAATTTTAATTTGCTTGTTTTTTGTTGACGTTGTGCTAGGGATTAAACCAGGGCATTACATAAGCTAAGCACATGTTGCCACTGACCTATGCTCCCAGCCCCAACTACTATATTTTAATCTGTCTTTGCATGTAAGAGTGTGTTTTCTCACTTAACAGTTTATCTTACAGCCCTCCTGGTTTCACTGCTAAGTGACCATATCTGTCTTTCTCCTGCCCCTTTCTTGCCTCCAGACCCTATGTCAGGCAGGTTCTTGGGGCCTTCCTGGTGTGGGCTGGGTCTGGGTGGAGCATCTTCATCCATCACTCACCCGCATAGGTGCCTTTGTACACCTCGCTCTCCTTGGTCTCCTGGGAAGGCCCAACCTGAGGCTCCTCCTCCTGCTTGATCCAAGACAGAATATCTGATGTTGAAAGTCCAGGCTCTGAATGTGGGGGGAAAAGGAAATGGCCGTCAGGGACTTGAATTAGAAGGTAAACATAATCATGTTGGCTTGTTAAATACTGTGTTTTACTCAAAGACTTGTTTCTAACTAACCCTAGTCTGTGCCTCTATTTTTAGTCAGCTCATTTAAAAACAAGTCACAATTTTTATTTTGGAGACAACACCTTGAACTAATCTGGAACCAACACTAGTTATCATTTAGTAGTTTTTTTTGTGTTTGTTTTATGGTACTAGGGATTGAACCCAAGGCCTTTGCACTGAGCAACATTCCCAGCCCTTTTTACTTAAGACATGGTATAACTAAGTTGCTAAGTTTCCCAGACTGAACATGTGATCCCTCTGCCTCAGCCTCCCCGAATGCTAGGATTATAGACATGTACCACCATGCCTAGCTGGTAGTACTGACTCTTATGTTAACAATATTTCCATATTTTTCTCCCACTTGTGAAATAATAGAGCAGGCAATATTTTCTCCCTTTAAGTAGAGAGGCCTACGAAGGTTAAATAAAGCTCCAATAAGGAAGTATTTACAGTGACACATTGTATTATCAAAGATTTGCTTTAAAATACACCAGAAAAAAGCAAAGAAACAAGACTAATCACGGAGTTTTTGGTTTTTAAAGTGTTAAGTAAAAGACAAGCACATTTTAAGAAGTATAAAATTAGGTCAATTCAAACACAATACACTTTGGATTCCCAAATTCTGGGCTCTTTCCCAGGGATGTTACCTTTGCTTATTAAATGATACAGGTCACTGTTTCCCAAACTCTGGACAGAGTGAAATTAGCATCTGCAAGTGCTTCACGTCTTGGGGATTCTTTGTGAAAGGAGAAAGCACCAGCTTTGAATGCCCTCCATGCACACACATGCCTTTCATGTGCTTGCTTTTCTAGTCTAGACCTAGATGACTGCCTCTGGCCCATGCAGACAAGCGAGCAAGGTCCTGACAGTAAATTCAAGCTCCAAAGTTATTTCTCAGAAAAGCCTTGCAGGCAAGTTACAGTTTTACTCCCAGCAAATAAACAGAACTCTGTTCTGCTTGATGCCTCTTAAATCAGCTAGGAAGTGTTAAAATCCAGTGGTGTAGTGTATTGGGTGATAATGCAGTGTACCCCCAAGTCCTCATATAATTTTGATGGGGCTGAGTTATTGGTTTGTTATTGGTTTAATGATTGACACTGTGAGCGCTGTGCCCGCCCAGGGGTGGAGCTGACATACAGCGTAAGGGAAGGTGGGTCTTCCCCTTCCGCCCTCTCTCTCACGCCTCTCTCGGTCTCTTGCCAGCGCAGCTTGCAGCTTGCAGCCACTATGAACTGTAGCCCCGTCACCCCATGCTGCCTTGGAGCCAACTTTATAGACTGAAACTCGAGAGAAACTCTAAGAATAAACCTTTCCTTCCCTAATTTTGGGCGTCAGGTATTTTGTCTCGGCAACGAGCAAAAAGTAACCAAGACATGTAGTCAGAGCAGAAGAGGTTGGGTAAGGGCCCAGACACTTCCCGTTATGCGGAGAGTGGCCCAGACAGCAGGCTGCCTTTCCTGTTGCTACCGTATACTGCATGCAAGTTCAAGTGTCCTACACACAACCCAGTCTTACCTTTGTTTACATACACAACACAGAAAAAGGCGAGGGGCTATGAGTTGTGCAAGAGGAGCTCCTGAAAACCAAATGATAAACTTCCATTTATCAGAAATATGACTTTCGCACATGCTTAAGTGCTTTTCTTTCAGTTTTCTAAACAATGAATTAGTGCTCTAGAAACCTTCGACCATGACTCCAGTGTTTCTAGCTTTTTGTTATTATCATTTATGATACAAATTCACAGAATGAGATACATCTGATTAGCTTTAGTCCACAGAGTCACTGTTCTCTTTAAGGTGCTGCTGTCGCTTCTTTGGCCTTCAGGTAGTTCTCCATGCTGCTTGCACAGCCCCACACGACCAACTTCCTTCATTTCCAACATGACAAACCACCCCAGGCTCATCTATGCACTTCCTGCTCTGGGCTCAAAATTAGGGATCACTGTAAAATGAGGTTTAGTGAGAAGGCTGTCACTGTCAATCAGTTCCCACTGCTTCTAGGCCGTCAATGGACAATGCTATGAGATACAGACTCTCAGGAAAAGCAAAGTGTCACGAGCCCCTATTAATATTTCTGTTTCATATGGAAGAATACTGCATTGAAATTACATCTTTTTATCTTAAACTGGTATCTTTCTAACCCTGAAAACCTTAGTTTCTAATGACATTAACATAATCTTTGCTTAACCTGAATATGAGCTTCAAGATAACACTAATAGTATTAACAAAAACATGAATTCAAAGTTTTTTATGATTGTTTTAGTCTCCAGTATGTCTCTCTAGGGACATGCAATTAAAATACTGTGTTTTAAAATCATTTGAAGTAAATCTGTATGTAAGTTTAGTTATTTTTGTATGTTTGATTTTTAAATTTTTATTTTTTCTTATGTAAAACGTTTACATGGTTTTAAAGTCAAAACTAACAACGCGAGCACAAGGCTGGCCTGAGCTACATGGTGCGACCCTGCCTCAAAAAAACCTAGGGCTGGGGGTTTGGCTCAGTGCTTAAGCACCTGTCTGGCAGGCATGAGGCTGTGAGTTTGATCCCCAGTGCCGCAAAAAAAATAAATAAATAAAAATAAAAATAAAGTCAAAACTATAAAATAGGATATGCTCAGAGAAGTCTACCTCCTATCTCTATTTCCTTCCGCACATAAGCAGCCATTCTGGCTGGTTTTTCTTTTACTCTTCCATATTTCTCTGTGAACACATAAACAAATATGCACAGTTGTACTTTCCCTGTTTAACACAACGTCCCATATTACATAAGCAACTTTTTTTTTTCCCCCGGCACCGGGAATTGAACTCACAACCTCGCATCTGCCAGGGCAGGTGCTTAAGCCACTGAGCCGAACTCCCAGCCCTGATTTTTTGAGGCAGGGTCATACTATGTAGCTCAGGCCGGCCTTGCCCTCACGTTGTAGCCCAAGGCGGCCTCGAACTCACAATGTTCCTCCTACCTCAGCCTCCCGAGTGCTGGGATTAAAGGCGTGCGCCACCACGCCCGGCTACATAAGCAATTCTACACTTTGATTTTAAATGTTTTATTCTGGAGATCTCTCTATAGCAGTTTATAGAGACTTTCCAGTCCCTTCTATAGGTGTACCTTTGTTTGTAACTACATGATTGTTTATTCAAAAGCACGACTGATGGGTACTTGGGTTCCTTCCAGTCTTTAGTTACAATATTAGTAGCCAACCATAAAAGCTATGAAGAGCTAAATAAGTCATTGCTCTAGAAACGTAAGCAGCTGTTGTTCCTAGAGTTTACTGTTAAGTATCAGTACAGTATGCCAAACTTGGGACACTTTAAAAAGCTAACCTTTCTTCTCTCCCCAACCTCCTTTTGCCTTTTTTAGAAATTTCCGAGTCAGAGTCTCACTGTGCTGCCCAACCTGGTCTCAAAATCCTGAACTCAAGCACAAACCCACTGCAGTCTCCGGAGCAGTGGGGAATACAGTGTGTGCCACTACACTCAGTTTCCTTCTATGTGAATGCTGAAGCCAAAAGTCTTTTTTTTTTTTTTTTTTTTTTGCGGCACTGGGGACTGAACTCACAACTTTGCGCCTGTCAGACAGGCACTTAAGCCACTGAGCCAAACTCCCAGCCCTAGTTTTTTGAGGCAGGGTTGCACTATGTAGCTCAGGCCAGCCTTGCACTCGCACTGTAGCCCAAACCGGCCTCGAACTCACAACGCTCCACCTACCTCAGCCTCCCGAGTGCTGGGATTAAAGATGTGCGCCACCACATCCAGCTTTTAAAGCCAAAAGTCTTAACAGTTCTTCTAATCATTCAATAGATCAACAGGACTAAGGATTTATTTTATTGAAGTGCTGGTTCTTTTGCTAGCTGTTCCTCAGACAAAGGGTTACTATCCAGAATATATAAAGAACTCAAAAAAATCAGACCCCCCAAATTTGAAGATCCAATTCAAAAACGGGTGAATACACACCACTCAAATGAAAAAGCAAAAATAGCAAATACATGAAAAAATGTTCACCTCACTGGTCCTTCAAGAGATGCAAATTAAAACAACACTAAGATTACACTTCACCCCAGAAAGAATAGCTGCTATCAAGAAATCAATCAGTAACAAATGATAGCAGGGATGTGGAAAAAAGGAACCCTTTTCCACTCTTGGTGTGAGTGTAGACTGGCATAACTATTGTGGAAATCAGTTTGGGGAGTCCTCAAAAATCTAGGACTAGAGGTTCCATTCAACGCAACTAGTCCCCTTCTTGGTATCTTCCTAAAAGAATTAAAAGCATTACACTACCCATATTTATGGTGGCACAGTTTTTAACAGCCAAATCATGGAAACAGCCCAAATGCCCATCAACTGGTGAATGGATAAAGAAGATGTATATCTTTTAATACAATGGAGTACTACTGTGCCATAAAGAAAGGTAAGTTTGAGACATTTTTAGACAAATGAATGCACCTTGAGACCATAATCTTACGCTAAATAAATCAGACACACATGTGTAAATAAGGACCAAAATGTATAATAGGTATTGTGAAATAAGAAGAAAATACTCAGATGGAAAGGGGAACAAAGGAAGGAGGAGTGGGAAAGCAAAGAAGGGAAAAGTACAAAAAATGAGAAAAGCAGGAAAAAATGGAAACAGCTCTTATAAATGGGGAGGGAAGGAGAACTTGAAGGGAGGGTAGGGAAATAGGAAAAAAATTGATATCATGTACAGGTACAAATTCCCTATGATGAATGTAATCACTATATATACCTAAAATGTACCAATAAAATCTAACTGAAAAATAAATGCATAAAGGACTGGTTCTCACCACTGCTGTCGTAGAATATGTAGCATTCATTGGTGTCTACTGCAAGCTGGCAAGATGGTATGAGTGTGTAACATAAACGCACTGAGGAAGGAAAGGAGGGAGCAGGAGGCTTGGCAACCAGATGACCAGCAGGGCCTAGCACAGACAACTGCTGGTGGCAACACCTGCCGCCAGGTCACCGCAGTGGCACTGCACATGTATTCCTCACAGGCTGATGTGGGTACTTAGGGGGGCATGAAGTGAAAGTAAAATCATCGGAACATGCAAGCAGCAGGCTTTGGAGAAAGCCAGAAAAACTGCATACTGATCAGGTAAGAGGAACTGAGTAAGTACTAAGGTTTTCTGTTTGAGAATAGTTAAAAGTAGAAAGACTAATCACAAGAAAATATAAAATTTTCATGTCTATATTGGTTGAATGTTATTTTAAGTATGAATCTGATTAAATTAATCTGATTTTGTGCATTTTAATCTGATATGGATCACGTTTTCTGAAAAGGGACCAGAAATTCAAGGTTCTGGGATTTGTGCAAAGAGCTTTTAAACTAAATCAAGGCACAATATGTTAAGATCTGGCTTAAGAAGACACTAAAAATACTTGTGATGTCAAACTATCATTATTAAAAATATAGACATTTTCTTAAAAAAATTTTACAAAACAGGTGTGGGGCCCTAACAGCAGATATATGTGTTATTTTGTAATAAGTTATAGTCTCTAAGTTTCATGATCCTTATTCACAGACAGGTTAAACTAGAATTAGCATAAATTAGGATATGTGCTAATCATTGACTTTCTTCAGGAAAAGATGGCTTTGTTGAACTAAAGTGACCAGAGACAAACATGAGCCAATAATAGTAATGAACATGGAATGGTGGTGATCAAAGACATCTCCCCCAGGACTGCAAGCTTTAGAAGTGTATTCTCCTTTTGGGTTATTCTTGGCTTCAGTCCATGCCTTCTGAAGCAGAAGAGCTAGAAAATGGACTTTCAGTAATTATTCCACTTGAACTTTTGAGTAAATATTTTCTCCAAAAAAAGTTCTAGAAGACTGGGAGTTCAGTATTAAAATGGCCAGTAGTCAAATAAGGACCATATACACATACCTGGCCTGCAGTTCGGCCCTCGTAATAGATTTAAAGAAGAATTTTAGAAACTTTCACTTTTATATTTTTCTAGAGTTTCCAGTCACTGCTAATGGCTACTAACTGTGTCAGATTTTTATTTAAAACACCAGGAATCGATGAGTCTTGCCCTAGGAGGGCATTATCACTTTTCTTCTTTCGTTGGGTTTGATGATACTGATCGAGGTAGCCTGTAAAGTTAATTCCAGGGTATTTAGACATAAAGAAAGGTGCTACATCATACCAGTACTATCCCCAAGAATATGCTTCCATTATGTTTTCATTTAATAAGTACATAGTAATTCTTCCTAAAGTTCTAAATGAACTAACACAATAATACATTATGGGTTTATTCAGGCACATGTTTGTAATCCCAGCACTTGGGAGGTTGAGGCAGGAGGACTGTTGCAAGTTTGAGGCCAGCCTGGGCTACAAAGACAGCTCAAGGCCAGCCTGAACTGCATAGTAAGACCCTGTCTCAAAAAGATGAAAAAAAACACCCAAAACATTATGGGCCTAATTTTATAAGAAATACGGATAACAGCCAAGCACGGTGGCACAAGCCTGTAATCCCAGCATTTGGGAGGCTAAAGCAGGAAGATCACTGAGAGTTCAAAGCCAGCCTGCGCTATATAGTGAGTTCCAAAGCAGTCTGAACTACATAGTGAGACTCTGTGTAAAGAAAAAGAAAAATGGATAAATATCCAAATGTATTTTAGAAAATTAAGGTTTCTAAAAGTATATCAGTATTTTAACACAAACGCCCACTGGTCTAACAACAAATTACAAAATACATTAAAATTTCTTAAAACAAACATGACACTGTTAGAGAAGCTGCTTGCTCAAGAAGAAAAAATACCAAAAAATGTTGTATTAGAATAAGATTAAGAAGGAATTTAATCAGTTAAATGAAAAATAATATATCAAAAGGATATTTTTAAAATCCTGTAGCTCAGTGGCACAGCACCAGCCTGGCAAGCGTGAGGTACTGGGTTTGATTCCCAGTACTTAAAAAGAAAAAAAAAAAAATCCTATTACTCACCATCCTAGCATTAGTTTCACCCAACTAATATAGGCATAGAACACATGTCTTAATGATCAACAGTGCTTAAAGAATATTGTCAGAAGAAGGGAAACTCAAAACAGGCCTGAGACTATCTACTCCAGAGGGCCTGCTGCACATCTGTCCTTGGTTGCAGATGGTTTTCCACACTGATGTAAAATGTTCCCTAAATGATAGGTGTCTCGTGGTGCCTCAATAATTTACCAAACAGAGTGGTTTATACTGACCACTACCTGTCCTTCCAGAGTCTAGAATCTGGGTCTGTCCTAAGGGCACCTGTGTTGACAGCCACCAATAAAAACCATGGGCACCAAGTGTCTGATGAACTGCTCTGGTAGACACAACCTTGCATGTGTTGTCACAGATCACTGCTGGGAGAACAAAATGTGTGTGGGAGACTTCCCTGGGAGAGGACCCTGGGAAGCTTGTCTCTGGTTTCCTCTACACCCCTTTTCCCTTTGCTGAAGTTGCTTTCTATGCTTTTATGTTAACAAATGTTAGCTCTAGCTCACAGGAGACTATGCATTGAATCCTGTAAGCTTTTAAAAATGTGACATAGATCCTCTCAGAGTCACTGTCCAGATGCTAGAATATAGCATCGTGAGGAAGACAAGAAGGAAGGAAGTAAGCTGGGCGTGGTGGCGCACACCTTTAATCCCAGCACTCAGGAGGTTGAGGTAGGAGGAGCATTGTGAGTTCGAGGCCGGCTTGGGCTACAATGCGAGCACAAGGCCGGCCTGAGCTACATAGTGCGACCCTGCCTCAAAAAACCAGGGCCGGGAGTTTGGCTCAGTGACTTAAGTGCCTGTCTGACAGGTGCGAGGTTGTGAGTTCGATCCCCCGTGCCGCAAAAAAAAAAAAAAAAAAAAAAAAGAAGGAAGTGGGTCCACTAGACCCAGGAAGAATCAGAAGTATGAACTGAAGCCCACAGAGAGAGTAACAAGAAAAACTTCAACAAAGAAGGCTATGGTAGCTGGTGGCATCTTCGCTCTGAGACAGACTCACTGCATAAGAGGAGCTGTAAGAACCTGGGGACACACAGTCACAGTGATGGTGGCAACTGGCAACCCCGGGGGCCTTTGCAGAGAGACATGGCAGAGGAGGGGAGTGGCAGATGTGGAGGACCACACTGGCTGGTGGTGAGTGCAGAGGACTCAGTCCTCCTGTAGGAGACAGTAATTGACTGGAAGAATTTTGGAGAGGGGCTAGATAAGGCCAGAACTCAGAATTGCTGCTGGCTTCCTGCAGCAGCTCCTAGCTGGGCACAGATCCATGGAAATTGCTTGGACTGTGAAAAGCCCAATGAATCTGGTCTCAGGGCAGGGCTGCTAAGATTATCCACTACTCCACCAAAAGCAACTGCTGGTTTGCTGCGATAGTGACACGATTCGGATTCTGTCTCCACAGGCTGTCTGCTGGTGAAAGCAGAGAGAATCTTGGAAGTGGACTGTCTTGGTTAGTTTTCACTCATTACTGAGACAAAACACCTGACATGCAAAACTAGGGAAGGAAAGGTTTATTTAGCTTACAGTTTTTGGAGGTTTCAGTCCATAACCAGCTGGCTCCAAAGCAGAGTGGCATGACATCAGAGCAACACTTCAAAGCAGCAGCCAAGCCAAAGCAGCCAGAGTCACAAGAGGCAAGAGCAAGCCTCTCTTTTCCTCCCTTATATTGTACACAGGACACCCCCTCCCTCCAAGGTGGGAGTAGCTTCACAAACATCCTTGTCTTCCTTTACACAGGATGAGGATATTTACAAAGTAAGAACCCTGGTTTCCTGCTGAGTCTCTCAATTAAACTTCTGACCTTCTCAAATAGACACAATGAACAGGTAACTGCTAGTGCTCTACACCACAGGATGTAGAGCTGCTGAGTTACTTAATTAAGCTGCTAGACTTCTCAAGTTGACACAATGTATAAACCATAACAAGGACTATTTTTCTTTTTCTTTTTTCTTTTGTTTGTACCAGAGATCTAACTCACAACCTTGCACTTGCCAGGCAGGTGCTTAGGCCACTGAGCTAAATCTCTGGCCCTATGTTTCAAGACACAGTCTCACTATGCAGTTCAGTCTGGCCATGAACTCACTTTGTAGCCCAGGTTGGTCTCGAACTCACAACAATCCTCCTGCCTCAGTCTCTGAGTGCTGGGATAGCCTCCCAAGTGCTGGGAGTAAAGGCATGTGCCACCACTCTGACTCTTTTTCACTTTGTTTGTTTTGTTTTTGTTATTCAGTTTGTCTTTGCTTTCTTTTCTATTTATCCCTGTGGTTTTTTTTTTTTTTTTTTTTAAATGAGCGTGAGAGTGGCTCCTAACCTCTTTGTTGGTGTGGTTCTGTTCTGTTCTACCTTTTTTCTCTTCCACCTTTTACTTCAGTTTTCTACACCAGTTTCCCCAAGTTGGCGGGATCCATCTTTGTCCTCCAACCTTACTTGTGATCTCTTTCTCTTTTTCCACTTCTCTATTATCTCCTTAATCCATTTTAAATTTTAAGCCTGAGGACAAAATTGACACATTATGGACTTACATATTACATATAATTATCTGGTTGGTTTTACATTTTGTTATATAATCCACAAATCTAAAAGTTGCAAATTAAGGGTTAGCTCAGTTTGTTGTTTTCTAGCCTGTGTTTGATGCTATATTAGCATCACCACAGTCAAAATTGACACAATTATTCTAAACAACTGTTGGCCCTGATAATCCGTGACTGAGACTAACTAAGAGTCACAAAAAACACAGTGGCACAGTGTCAAAGAACCAGGGACTAGGCCAAATGAGCAACAACTTCTCATCTCCAACAAACTGGAATGAGCTTCCAATAAGACTCAAAACCCAAAAACCAGTTACACCTGGAAGATGCCTCAGAGAAGTAATCATCACCTAAGGATCCTAAATACTACCAATAAAGCAACTCACCATAGGCAACTTACAATTATCACCCCAGGAATTAAACTAGAAAAAGAAAAGAAATGAGAAGACACTTAAACAAGATGCAGCCCCAGACATCCATTTTGCCAAAGGCAAACCCAGGGGGCAATGAGGTGGGACAATATGAAAACCGCCCACTAGGTCTCTTCAAAGTGTTAACAAAGCAATTGAATGAGGCTCTAGAAAAAATGAAATCAGAAATGATCTCTCAAATAACTGCAGAGATTACCTAAATACACACCATGCTTAGCGATATTAGAGCAGACACACACACAAAAAAAGACAAGCTTAAGCAAACTATGGAAACACAGCATAGGAAACAAATGGAATCCATAAAGCAAATTCAAGCAGATATCCAAGAGAATAAAAACGCCACAGAAAGTATTCAAAGCATATTAGGCCAATGTGAGGACAGGATTTCAGATATTGAAGACAGGCTTGCAGTTAGTGACCAGGAAAAGAAACATTTCTCAAAACTGGCAAGGAATCATGAGAAATCAATCCAGCAGCTGCTAGATGAAACAAAAAAGAATAACTTAAGATTAATTTGAGTCAATGAACAAGCAGGAGATGCCATAAATGACATTAAACAGTGTTCAAAGACATCATGACAGACAATTTTCCTGTAGAGAAAAAGAATTTGACATACAGATAAATGAAGCATATGGAACTCCAGCTAGCAATGATCAAAAAAATCTACAGCCAGGCATATCATAGTCAAGATTCCAGAAACTCAACACAAGAATAGAATCCTAAAAACTGTTAGGGAAAAGAAACAAATCATCTATAAAGAAAAGCCCATCAGAATTACAGCTGACTTCTCAGCACAAACTCTCAAGTCAAGGAGAGCTTAGAGTGAAGCATTTCAAGTTCTAAAGCAAAACAACTTTCAACCCAGACTGATGTACCCGGCAAAACTATCTTTCAAAATTGACAGAGAAATAAGATACTTCTATGACAAAGAACATCTGAGGAAATTTAACAGCACCAAATCAGCACTCCAAAATGTTCTGAAGGACATTCTAGAAAGAGATAATAAGGACTACAGCTCCATGAACCCCCACAGAAGGAATCCATCAGGGAAGGCAAACAATTAGAGGGAAGGAAAAAAAAAATCGGGGAAGCCAACAACAGGAAAATAACATGACAAGGATAAGTCAATACATATCAATTTTTTTTTTTTTTTTTTTTTTTTTGCGGCACCAGGGATGGAACTCACAACCTCGCACCTGCCAGGGCAGGCGCTTAAGCCACTGAGCTGAATTCCCGGTCCTAGTTTTTTTTTTTTTTTTGGTGGCACTGGGGATTGAACTCACAGCCCCATGCCTGTCAGACAGGCGCTTAAACCACTGAGCCAAACTCCCAGCTCGGTCCTAGTTTTTTGAGGCAGGGTCACACTATGTAGCTCAGGCCTGTCTTGCTCTCGAGTTGTAGCCTAAGCTGGCCTTGAACTCACAACGCTCCTCCTACCTCAGCCTCCTGAGTGCTGGGATTAAAGGCGTGTGCCACCATGCCTGGCTTAATACGTATCAATTTTAACCATCAATGTTAATGGTACCAGTTCACCAGTCAAAATACACAGACTGGCAGAAGGGATCAAGAAGCAAGATCCAACAATATACTGTATACAAGAAACACATTTAATTCAAAAAGAAATTCAAAGTCAAAGGAAGGAAAACAATACTCCATGCAACAGGAATCCAGAAAAAAGCAGGGGTAGCTATTCTATTTGTAGACAAAGTGAATTTCAAGCCAAGACTGATTAAGAGAGATAAAGGTCACTACATCCTCATAAAGGGAACAATCCAAGAGGAAGAGATAACAATCATAAATATGTATGCAACAAATACCAGTGCACTCAGCTATATAAAACAATTACTAATGGACACGAAAAATCAAATAAGCCCTAATACAATTGTATTGGGAGACCTCAACACTCCACTGTCACAAAAAGACAGATCAACTAAACAAAAAATCAATAATGAAGTATCACAATTAAATCAAACTTTTGAGCAAATGGAGAGCAAATGGACCTAGTAGATGTCTACAGAGGGTTCCACCGCACAACATCAGAATACACATTATCCTCAGCTGCAAATGGCACATTCTCCAAAATAGACCATACACTGGCTCATAGAATACGCTTAAGTAAATGTAAAGGAATTGAAATTATCCCATGCATACTATCAGACCACAGTGCAACGAAATTGAAATTCATGTCAAAGCAAACCACAAGCACTTCATAAACATGTGGAAATTAAATAGCACCCTACTCAACAACCAGTGGGTTACAGATGAAATTAATGAAGAAATTAGACAGTTTTTACAGTTGAATGATAATGACATTACAACATACTAGAACTTGTGGGACATAATGAAAGCAGTCTTCAGAGGGAAATTTATAGCAGTAAATACCCATATCAAGAAAAGAGCAAGGGCCGGGCGTGGTGGCGCACGCCTTTAATCTCAGCACTCGGGAGGCTGAGGTAGGCGGAGCGTTGTGAGTTCGAGGCCAGCTTGGGCTACAACACGGCGCAAGGCCGGCCTGAGCTACATAGTGCGACCCTGCCTCAAAAAACCAGGGCCGGGAGTTTGGCTCAGTGGCTTAAGCACCTGCCCTGGCAGGCGCGAGGCTGTGAGTTCAATCCCCGGTGCCGCAAAAAAAAAAAAAAAAAAAAAAAGAAAAGAGCAAGGGCATATAATCAACTTAATGTTGAACCTCAAATTTCTAGAAAAAGAGCAGGCTAAACCAAAAGCTCATACAAGGGAGGAAATTAAAAGATCAGAGCAGAAATGAACACACTGGAGACTAAAAAAACAATACAAAGAATCAGTGAATCAAAGAGTTGGTTTTTTTGAAAGATTAAATAAAATTGACAGACCCTTAGCCAACCTTATCCAAAAAAGTAAAGACTCAAATCCATGTAATTAGGAAAAAAAAGGGAGAAATCACAACAGACCCTGCAGAAATTCAGAAAATCATCTATACCTACACTTTGAAAACTTGTATTCTAACAAGATGGAAAATACAGAAGAAATGCACAGATTCCTAGATACATGTGAATTACCAAACCTGAATCACGAAGATATAAAAATCCTAAATAACCCAATATAAATAAATGAAACTGAAGATATAATTAAAAACCTATCAACAAAGAGAAGCCCAGGTTCTGATGGACTCACTGCTGAATTCTACAAAAAATTTAGTGAAGACCCAACACCACTACTTCTCAAACTTTTTAATGAAATTGAAAGGGAAGCAAGCATTACTCTGATTCCAAAACTAGAGAAGGACCCAACTAAGAAAGAGAATTACAGGCCAATCTCCCTAATGAAAATCGACGCAAAAATCCTCAGTAAGATACTGGCAAACAGACTGCAGCAAATCGTCAAAAAGATTAGACAACATGATCAAGTGGGATTCATCCCAATGACGCAGGGATGGTTCAACATACGTAAATCCATAAATGTAATACACCATTTTAACAGAGCCAAGGACAAAAATCATATTATCATCTCAATAGATGCAGAAACAGCTTTTGCTTTTGACAAAGTGCAGCACCCATTCATGATAAAAACCCTTTATCTCAATCTGATAAAGGTCCTCTATGACAAACCAATAGCCAACATCATACGAAATGGACAAAAACTGAAAGCTTTCTCTTTAGAATCAGGAAAAAGACAAGGATGTCCACTGTCTCCACTCTTATTCAACATAGTCCTGGAAACTTGAGCAGGAGCAATTAGACAAGAGAAAGAAATAAAAGGAATAAAGATAGTAAAGGAAGAAGTTAAACTGTCGTTACTTGCAGATGACATGATACTCTACCTAGAAGATCCTAAAAATTCTACCAAAAGACTTCTAGATTTAATAAGCAGATTTAGTAATGTAGCTGGTTACAAAGTCAATACTCAAAAATCAGTAGCCTTCTTATACACGAATAACAAGCTCATGGACAGAGAAATCAGGGAAACAGTGCCTTTTCCAATAGCACCCAAAACAAATGAAATACTTGGACATCAGTCTAATGAAAGATATAAAAGACCTCTGTACTGAAAACTACACTACTCTGATAAAGGAGACTGAAGAAGATATTAGAAAATGGAGAGTTATCCCATGCTCTTGGGTAGGAAGAATCAATATAGTGAAAATGACCATACTTCCAAAACTGTTATACAGATTCAATGCAAACCTAATCAAAATTCCAATAGCATACCTCACAGAATTAGAGAAAACAATCCTAAAATTCATCTGGAACCAGAAGAGACCTAGAATAGCAAAGACAATCCTGGGAAACAAAGACAAGACAGGGTCACAATTTCTGACCTGAAATTATACTATAAAGCTACTGTAGCCGGGCGTGGTGGCGCACGCCTTTAATCCCAGCACTCGGGAGGCTGAGGTAGGCGGAGCGTTGTGAGTTCGAGGCCAGCTTGGGCTACAACGCGGCGCAAGGCCGACCTGAGCTACATAGTG
>RJWM01011552.1:0-27971 GCA_004363535.1 Dasyprocta punctata
TAAAACATTTTAAACTGAAGAATTTACATATACAATAGCTATACAAGAAAGCAGCATTTCAATCTAAACAGAATGTACAAAATTTAGGAAATATTCATCAAGAATAGGAAAACAATATTAAAAACCAATTTGTTAAAAACTAAGAAGACTTTATCCTCACCAAAAGGAAAAACTGTTAAAATACTCATAGTGGGTTGAACAGTATTCTTAAAAATCACACGTTCGAGTTCTAACTCTCAGTACATGGGATTCTAACTTAGAAATAGGGTCTTTGCTGATAAAATTAAGCATTTCAAGATGAGATCATTCTGGATTTAGGGTTGGCCTCAAATCAAATGACTGGTGTCTTTATAAAGAAAAAAAGAGAAGTAGATTTAAAACATATAAAAAGGTCATTTGAAGATGGAAGCAGAGATTGTAGCTATGCTACCACAAACCAAGGACACCAAAGGCTGCCAATAGGCACAAGAAGCTAGAAGAAGAGCACAGAATAAATTCTTCTTCAGACCTCTAAAAGAAATCAATCCTTCTGACAACTTGAGTTAGAATTCTGGCTTCCACTATTGAGAGAATAAATTTCTGTAATTTGTAATGACAGATCTAAGGAACAAATACTGTAACACTGCCACTAACAGAAAAATAACAGTAGTACATAAACAGAAAAACAGTTAATCAATCATTTAAAAATACAGATGTACCTAAAACACACTGGAACACTTACATGGCCATTAGAGTGGTCACTGATTGAGGACTGCAAGTTCATTGCTAATGCTTTAACTACCATCCAAGTAATAGGAAAATCCTTGACCAGAGACTCTCCCAGTGAACTAATGCAAAGAAATTCTAGTTTAATATAAAAAAAGAGGACTCTTCCCCAGAAATGAGATTGATGGTATCTTCATATGATCTTTAAATGGTCCTTTCAACCAAGGTTTTCTCTCTTGCCCGATAGCCTCTCTTTTATGAGCCTCAATTCTCATCCCCTCTCATCATTTGAAAAAACTGCCTATACGTTTTTGCCTTATCTAAATAAAGGTTTTCATGTTTACTTGGTAAAATTTTTTGAGAAGCTTCTTGTTTTCATATCCTTAATTTCCAGATTTGGCACAGGATGAGAGTAGGACATACACGGGAGCAGGAAGGGGGAACAAACGGTATTATTGTAGTTCTCTGTTGGAGATTTTAGGCCACTACTATATCTTCTATATATATGAACCTTTATACTTAAAAATATTCTAATCATTTAGTGGCATTCTTTTATTATCTAGAAACCTCCTAGTCAGTCTTCTACCCTTGGGACTTTATGCCCTTGAATTACAGGCTTATTCTGATTTTAATTCTTACCATCATTCTAAGTAACTCCAGCATTTATAAAACAACTTTTCTGACTTCCTCAAGTATAACGTTTAATTTATCTCCACTCAATGCAATGATGAATCCTTCATCACCCAAACTGTTCTACCATAGAGATCAACTCTAGTATTACATTCTCTAAACAGAATTTGCCATACTTTCAATTTTCTTAATCTCACTCACTAGTTCTACTCAGACCATACAGAGCTCACAGTCCTTTCCTTGTGGTACCTAGAATATAAATCAATCATATAGAAGATCATAAAAAAAATGATTAACAAGGTGTTGAAGTTTAGCATATCTAGCATGGAGAACAGGAGAGCACTAAACACAAGTAGAAAATGTCACGCAACAGTCGTAAGAGTTGTGGAAATCATAAAATCACACTTGTGTAATTTCTTTCTCCACCTACCATTCCAAACTTAGCAATCAAGGTATAAGAATTTAAAAAGTAAATGGTCGGCTTGATAAAAGGTTTGCTGATTAGAGAGTGGAACTATGATTGGAATTTGATTTAAGACTGGATGAAACAATGGATAGGGTAACTAAGTGTATTGGGTGATATACTATGTATCCCCAAGTCCTCATATCATTTTGATGGGGCTGAGTTATTGGTTTGTTATTGGTTTGTTGTCTGGCATGGGGATTGGTAATGTGAGTGTTGCACACACCCAGGGGTGGAGCTAAGATACAGTGTAAGGAAAGGCGGGTCTTCCTCTTGCACTTCCAGGCTTCCGCCTTCTCTCTCTCTCTCTCTCTCTCTCTCTCTCTCTCTCGCCAGTGAGCCTTGAGGCTTGCTGCTTGAGGTTGCCATGAACGGCAGCCCCGCCACCCCATGCTACCTTGGAACCAACTTAAGTATGGACTGAAACTCCCAGGAAACTGTAAGAATAAACTCTTCCTTCCCTAAATTTGGGCGTTAGGTATTTTGTCTCAGCAACGAGTAAAAAGTAACCAAGACACTAAGATAAAGCAATCACTATTGTCACATGTATTATCCAGTGTCACTTAAGCTTTCATTTGCAAAAAAAATACAAAATGTTGTTCTAAAACTTACCATATTTGACAAAAATATGCATTAGAACATAAAACTAAAGCCATAAATTTCTTGTTCAGAAAGTACAAGAGATTTCAAGTACTGACAATAATATGAATACAATAATTTACTTACCAATTTAGAAGCTCTATTCACTTCCTTCCTGATGTCTTCTATTAGAAAACCATAAACTCCTTCTTCTTCTTTACCTCTCTGCCAAATTCCACTTGACATCAACTATGAATATATTCTCAATTAGAAAATTCTAAGAAACTAATTTGAAGATAGATATACATATATACATGTGTATATATGTATATCTATCTCCACCCATAATATTCACTCCAATAAAATTCAAATTTTCAAGTGGCTATTTGTAATCATTTTTCATGGTCAAAACAAGCAACTATTCATGTCCTCGGTTTGGAAGACACTGTATATTAACAGATCATATATCCAAACTAGATTATAAAAGTATTCCAGGAAGTAACAGAAAAACAGAAAGAAGGACAGAAGGTAGTACACAGATAATTGGGAAGGAGGAAAAAAAGAAAGAATATATAAAATTAATTTCAGAGAAAAGGTAGTAAATACAGATGGTTATGAATGTAATAACAATAAATATTATTTTAAGCTAACTTTAAATCTATCTGAATTCTCAATCATAAAACGAATACTTAAAGGGACACCTACTGAGTCACAGTTAAGTGTTTGGCTTTTATAAAAATCTCACTTTAACTTAATAGTTGAAAGATGCTAAGGAAAAATGCATTTATGAAAAAGTGTGGACTGGGAATAAGAAATCCATCTTTAAAACAAATGCCTTTTACTTCTGGAACCCTAAACAAGCTATTCTGTCACTGACCTTAAACATAAAAATAAAAATATTGGAGCAGATTGCCTCTAAGTCTCTTTCGTCTATAGCATTGTATTACCACTTATAACATTACAGTATTTTCCTGTTGTTCATAATGAAAGAGAACCTTTAAAGGGAGAGTCTGGGTTTAGTCCTTTTTTTAAAGGGTTATACTCATCAATAAAATAAAAGAGTATTAAGGAATTCCTAGCCCAGTCTACTAGTATATTTAACCCACATAGTACCTGTGAAGCAGAAAGCCACAAAGGAATACTTTAGACAGTTTCTCAAGGAAACACTGAAAAACTTTTAGCATGGATGGTAGTGAGCTCCAAAATATTGCCACAATGTGTTACTCCTTCCTTTAAAAGGTGGCATGAACCCTCCCTGTGAAGTGTAGGCTAGTCTTAATTTGTCTCTAACAAAATAAAGCAAAAGTGAAGGTGATGTGTGGCTCTGAAGACTAGGTAATAGATTCACCCTCTCTTGCCTTTAATCCCAGCACTCGGGAGACTGAGGTAGGAGGAGCATTGTGAGCTCAAAGCCAGCTTGGGCTACAACGTGAGTGCAAGGCCGGCCTGAGCTACATAGTGCGACCCTGCCTCAAAAAGCCAGGGCCGGGAGTTTGGCTCAGTGCCTTAAGCGCCTGCCCTGGCAGGCGCGAGGTTGTGAGTTCAATCCCTTGTGCCACAAAAAAAAAAAAAAAAAAAAAATAGATTCACCCTCTCTTATTGCTTGATTTTGGCAAAGCCAGTTAACATACTCTGAGGCCTAGAAGGTAAAGAGTTGAGGTCCCCTGCCAATTGCTAATAGGAACTGTGGCCAAAAAACATGAGTAAGCCTTTGGAGAAGGATCCTCCAAGCCTAGTAAAGCGTTCAAATGGGCTGGCATCTTGACTATCATGTCATGAGAGACTCTGAGCCAGAACCATCTAGTGTAGCTGAAATCAGAATTGTGACCCTAAGAAAATATGTGAGATAATAAATGTTAGTTTGAGCTACTCAATTTCAAAATAATTTGTTAAGCAAAAAGATTAACTAATTCAGTATAAATAGTGTATTAGTACAATCTTGGTATGCTAAGGTACTAATGCTGCCACTATTAAGTCACAGATTCAAGTGGAATGAAAAGTTTGTAAGAGGAAAACAATTGAGAGATTGATGCTTAGGATCAAATCACTTTCATCTGAGTGACCCACACTGTAACCTGATTCTTTTCCACTAATAAATAAATTACTTTCAGCCAGAATATTTCCTCTAGGTTCTCTGTGAAATAAAACACGTTCTTCTACTCCTTAAACCCTCAAACAAGTCTTTCCAGAGATTAATCAATAACAACAAAAGAAAAAGTGTTAAAAATACTTCTGTTATAGAACCAGTTTAGCCCCTCCCCACTCTTTTCCAACTACACAAAAGCAAACAGGTAATGCTGGTAAGATCTTTGTATTTACCAAGTAATTTCAGAACCTTACACCTCCCCAAAAGTTAAATGAGAAACCAGTGTCTCCATCCAATTCTCTTTAGAGGATCAAATTTCTAGAATATAATGACAAATTATACTCACCAAACAATAGTAATGCACAGTGAGATTCCACTTCTCATTAGTTTTCTTTTCTCCATATTTATTAGCACAGTCATCATTTTTTCGACAGAAAACACAAGCTAAGAGTGTACAAGTAGATATAAAATATATTTTAAAATTTCAAAATAATTATATAATTGCTACTTTTCAATTGTTAAATTCTTTCTGAAAGAGCAGATCACATTTGATTGCTGTCAGTAATTTAAAATTTCCAATACATATTTCTAATACTACATTAATATGACTTTGTATATTTTACCAGTCTTTAGTGATAAATTCCAGTGTGTGGCTAAAATGGCAACCTGCAGGGGTAACATCACTGAAAACAATCAATTACAAAACTCCAAAACTGCATTCTACTAAAGCAATAATAAAGCTGCCAAAAACTCAGAATCAACTTTTTAGAAGCGCTGGAGTATAATGAACTTTTAAGAAAATTTTTTTTTAATTAGGAAAACGCTTAATGGAGAAACAAGCTGCTAAATTCTCATGAGGATATTTTCACTTACCCATCTACTATTCCTTACTCACAAGCTGAGCAGTGGCCTTGGGTAGACCATATACCCTGTACAGACTGCTGGTCCAAGAGGAGACACTATATGGAGCTTGTTGCCAAAAAATGTGATTAAAGAGCTTCAATTTGTATGACAGCACCCGAGGGGTGGGTTCATATGCCTGTTTTACTTTTTTTTGGAGACAGGGTGTCACTGTGTAGTTCAGGCTGGCTGTGAGTTCACTATATAACCCAGGCTGGCCTCAAACTCGCAGCGATTCTCCTGACACTGTCTCCTGTGTGCTGAGATTACAGACATGCACCACCATGCCTAGCACATGGTTATATTTTGTCTGCCTGGGAACTCTTTCAGGGTTGAAACAAATACTAGGGTTGTCTGCCTGGGAACTCTTTCAGGGTTGAAACATCCTAGGGCAGAGGACAAGACAGCTTCAAGCAGCTGCAAGAAGCTACAGGAAAGAGGCTGGAACAAAGGGATATATGTGAAGGAAATAAGCGCTTTGAAAAAAATTCCATGTATACTAAAGAATCCAGAGAGTCACATGCATGCCTATGGATGTATGCATGCTCAGAAAGCACTGAGAAACCCTAAACTTTTACCTCTAGCTAACCTTTAGGTTTATGCAAGCCTGTATTTTTAAAAAACAGATCTCAAAGCCTAATTTTACATCTTAAGAAAAAAGGAGGTAACTAAAACCAAAGCTAACGAAAGCAAGGAAGAAACAAAAGATTAGAACAGATAAAACACAGAATCAAGAAAAACAAACTGCGAGGATCCAACAAGAAGCCAACTAGCCAGGCTTTCTGGTAAGCCATGCAAGCTGCGCGGCTTCCAGAAAGAGAAAAGTCAGCACTTCCTGTAAGCCTAACAGCATGTGGGTTGAGAATTAACCCCCCACCCTCACCCCAAGCAACCTGCTGGTTCGAAGGACCAGCTAAGTTGATAGCAACTAAGGTACATAAAACAACTAAATGCTTGTACTGTTTGGTTGATTTTGGGGGCCTAAGGCCAGCAGTCTGAGCATCTCTTGGGAGGATGCAATGTATCAAATATGAGGGATTTCCTTCTATCTTGTCTTTGAGGTCCAATATTGTTCTGTTTTTGCTTTATTCAATATTGTGTTTTGATTCATTTTGTTCTGTTTCGTTTTTGGTTTGATTTTGCTATGCCTGATGGAATAGACAACTATTGTGACGATAACAAGATATACTATAGTAGCTATAGTTTTCCTGGTATCCTGCTTTGAAGTTCTGTACCAATGCTACTGCTTTGTTTCAATTGACTTTGTTCTGTTCTGTTTTGTTGGATTTTACTATCTTTAAAAAAAAAAAACCCACAAAGACCAAAAAGGTGAAAACTTATATTCATTAAATAGTATTTTATTCAAATACAAACTATCTGATATTTATGCAAAATACAAATAAAATTTAGCAAATAACAGATTCATCCATGGAAATAAATACATTTAATATACTTTAGTACAATGAACTCAGATGAATCAGGAAATTCATTCCTAGTGGATGGGAAACATTCTAAAAAGACCTATTGTCTTTTAAATATTTTAAATAGTTACTTACCAAGGTTCTCTGAGTCACCAGGTTTATTTTCATTCATCTTACTAAAAAAAAAAAAAAAATACCAATTCAGTTATCTTAATTTTAAAAGCCTCAAATTAAGCATTTTAATTAAATTTATTCAATGTATAATAAATGGGTCAAGTAATCATTTCTTACTCTAGTACCTAATTTTCTCACCTTTCACACATGTAAGACCAATAGTTCTCAAGAACAGTGGTAGTCTGAGGACTTTTTTTAAAATTAGAAGGGATGTTTAATTATCAAAACATGTAATACGACCTTGATAGTAGAAAGGGGCCAAAATTTGCAATGCAAGAAAATCCTTTACAACAGAGCAGACTTTCAAATTTTCAAGTGGATATTAAAGTTAAAAAAAAATTAATTTAGAACACTACATTAACTTAGAACCAATGATACTAACTTAGAACGAACGCCCTTGTTACATATAAACATGAAGTTTTTTTTTCCTGCCATGAGAACCTCTAAAACCATAACTTCTATATGTAAATCGAAGAACTTTGTATTTAATTTCTGTTCAGAATTTTATCAAGAGTTTTTTACCATTTAGGAAAAATATCAACAATGTGAAAACAATCCTTTTTAGCTTGTATTTGTAGCTGTTGCACTTGAGGGATTCTATATAGTGCTGCAAGCATCTCACTGCCTCACTACATTTTATAGCAGAGTGATCAGCCAATGAAAGTCACTGAACTGTCCCTATCACTTCATCCCACACTAGTTACTTAGTAACACTACTTATAATCATTACTGAAATAGTTTTCTTTCCCCTAAAAGATCAAAGGGAGAAACAATGCAAACACATTTTATAGTTGCAAACCAATGTGCAGAAAAAGGTTAAACACCTGTCCAAGTTCACAGAGGCAGTGACAACAGGCTAACCCACTAAGGTGTGACTACAGAGTAAATGATGCTACTTCATGGGCAAATAATAAGAGTAAAAAAAAATTCTACAGGATATAGTATTAAATATCTAGGCAGGGCAAAAAACCCACAGATACAAATTGCTAGCAAATCCCCTAAGATACTACAAAATATAGGGCACACGTTAACTAATGAAAACTTACCCAATTAAATTGATAATTCTCTTTTTTTTTTTTTTTTTTTGCACCAGGGATCGAACTCACAACTTTGCACCTGCCAGACAGGCGCTTAAGCCATTGAGCCAAACTCCCAGCCCTGGTTTTTTGAGGCAGGGTTGCACTATGTAGCTCAGGCCGGCCTTGCGCTCACATTGTAGCACAAGCTGGCCTCGAACTCACAACGCTCCTCCTACCTCAGCCTCCCGAGTGCTGGGATTAAAGGGGTGCACCACCACACCTGGCTGATAATTCTCTTACATAACCACTAATTTGCATTTTATACTGCCTGTAAGAACTGTTCAGATTTAAATATGAATGCCTCTCATATAGTGCTTTTGTACTTTCCTATAAAGTTGCAGACCAACTCTTTGGAATCACTCTGACTCTTAAGACTTCATCTTCTATGCCATCAAGATTGTTAGATCTTAAGAGAATCCATAAAACTTTAAAAACAGGTTTTGCAATTAAGTAGGTGTAAATTACCTTTTTCAGCCCCTCTTCATAAATATTATAGTAGGGTTAAAGAAGCATCCTTTTATTCCCTTGGTTTTCTTCTCTCTCCTCTCCCCCTTTTCCTTTTTTCTATATATTCTGGCACTGATTATACTAAGTAGATGACAGGACTTGTGATGTCTACACATGTTCATACAAGGACTACAAACTGCCCTAACTGGTCAAACAGACTGAGGATCACAACCTATACAACCTGATTTCAAACATGTTAAAAGGAGTGTATGCATGTGTGGCAGGGCAGGAAGTTCATCTTAAAATTGATAAAATACAACAAATAGCTAAAATCATTAAGAATTTTTATGGGGGCATTATGCTGTGTCTAGCTGTCCCCCTAAAATCATGTGGGGTGGGCTTTTCAAAAGTGGCTGAATCTAGAGTTTGTGACTGATTCATGGTCCAATGCTGGAATTAAGGGTGTGAGTGCTACACCACCCTAGGTTGGGGAGCTTGCATGTAATATATGAGACAGAAAAAGGCTTCTCCCTTTTTTCCATTGCTGCTTTTGCTGTCTTCCAGAGTCATAAATGGCTGCCCCTCTACCATGTGCTACCCTGCCTTGGAGCAAGTGGATTATGGACTGAAACTTGTACAAATTGTGAGCTAAATAAACCTTTTCTTTTTTAACTTTGGGTGTCGGGTATTTTGTCTTGACAATGAGAAAAGTTAAGACATGAGGTTTCTCTATAAATCAAACTGTGATGTCGAATTCAGTACAGAACATCATAAATGCATGCATAAAATTCAATTAGCATTACATGTTAAATAATATGTGTAATACTTTAAAAGTGAACTTTAGCATTTATATTTACTGTTTTTTCACTCAGTATCCAAATACAGATTTACATTCGAGATCCCATTTCTCCAGCTTATAATTCCTTTTCCTTTTCCCCTTTAGGTAAATTGTAACTATCTATTGTTTACTTTTAGATTTACTCTAATACAGAATAACCACTGAGGTTTGTAATACACTCAACTCTGGTAAATTACCCAATGGTAAAATTCCCATATTATTCAGCATACTGCAAATAAAACATTTGGTGAATGTGAGCACAAGTAAGCTTTGCCTTGAGTCTTTCAAAACACTACTTTCTTTAAATTTCATCTAAATGACCCCCTTCTCCAAAATCCTCTAAGAACACTACTGTATCTTTTGTTTGGTGAAAAGCCCTGTGATTCCTCTGGTTTATAATTTCACAGAAGAGAATCAAGAAATCTAACTTCCCTAGACTACAGATTTCACCCCAATGGCTGTAAGCAAATTGGTCTAGGGTGAGTCAAAGAATAAAGCAAATGGCAGAAAATAATTGGTAAATCCAGACAAAGGGTATATAGGAGCTCCTTATACTATTTTGAAACCTTTTTCTAAATGCAAAATTTTAACATTTTACAATTAAGTTACCCAAAAGCTGGATGGTCTGAAAATACTGTATATTTTGGCCAGTTGACATTAGCCTTTTTCCCATTTCCCAATATCTGAAATAAAGTTTTTATCCTGATTGAGGATCACCATATTTCAAACAAGTCTCCGAAACAAAATTTAAGCAAACAAACAAACACCCCCCGCCCCCAAAAAAACTAGTCATGCATTTTAAAACTGGATTTCATAATTTGTTTTAGCTCTTTCCTTCAAGAGTATGAATTTTCTGGCCAGGGATACAGCTCAGTGGCACACTGCAATTTTAAGATTCCCTAAGTGGAATGAGGAAAACAATAGGATTTATATATATATCTCAACAGATCAAATTTTAATAAAGGTTTTAGTCTTTAAAATATCAAATTGTTCCCTTCCTGGGGAAATCATTAACAATTTAATCAAGTTTTAGGAAGCCACTCTCAAGAGGTACTCTAACTCTTTTCCACTGTTTACCTCCAGCTAGTTGACTAGTCAGTGATGAGGTCTGTCTGACACTCTTTTTCCATAGACGGAGCCTGGTGCCCTTTCTCCTTGATTGTGAATGTGCTTAATTTGGTAACTTGCTTACATGAAAAAGTTTATGGCAGAAATGACAATGTGTGCCCATGTCATAAAAGGCATTGCGATTTCCTTCTTGCTCTATCATGAATTATAACCTCTGGAAGCAGTAAGTTACTGTGTCACAAGAACTTTCAGGGGGCCAGAGATTTAGCACAGCGGCACAAGCACTTGCCTGGCAAGTGCAAGGTCATGAGTTCAACCCCTGGGACCAAAAAAAAAAAAAAAAAGTTTTTCAGGATGCTCCATGGAGAGATCCACTTGGTAAGAAATGGAGTCTTTCCACCCTAAGTCATGCAAGCAAATTCTCAGAAGCAAATTCTCTAGCCCAAGCAAGGTTACATATGAGTGCAGTGTGAAAGTAACTCCATGAGTGATCCTAGGCCAGAACCACATAAGCTAAGCTGTTCCTCAATTACTGACCTACAGTTGCTGTGAGATAATACATTTTTGTTGTTTGTTTCAAACCATCAAGTTTCAGGGTGATCTGTTACACAGCAATGTGCAGACTATTAACATAAGAAAGTAATCCAAATTCCTTCATTCCACCTGATAGCTACTTTTGTATATAAATGAACAGGTCTTATCTACTTAACATTTCTTAAGGTTCATAATCCTACTGATTACAGAAAAGCTCAAATTCAAGAAGGGTACACAGAAAAAATGCTGGAACCAAACACTTGAAATATTTTTTTTAAACTTGGCACTTAATATTTTTGCCGAAGAACTGATGTGGTTTAAATCACTTAGAAGGTTCAACTTAATCTATACAAACCAAACTGTTTCGCGTGCTCTAAATTCTGTTCCTTTACAACTTGTAATCATCTTTACAAATTCGGATGTCCTACTCAAATTTAGCTTTAATTTTATTTTCTGATTTGGTCTGAATAATTTTATTTACTAAAAGTGCATAAAACAAAACTGGCAGAACACAGAGCACTGGGAGTCTGTGCCTCTTTAGAAACAGCAGAAGTGCTTTAATTAACAATGTTCCAACAAAGAGAATTATCAAAAGAGATTGAAATGATAAAAAGAAAGCAAACAAATTTTGTAGCTGAAAAGTACAACAGAAATGGAAAATGCACCACAGGGATTCAGCAGTAAGTATCACATTTAAACAGGCAAAAGAACCAGTGAACCTGAAGACTGGGTGATTGAATTTATCCAGTCTGAAAGGCAGAATGAAAAAAAAAAAAAAAACATGGAAAAAGAAAATGTACATAGCCTAAGAGACTGTGAGACACTATCCCAGTGTAGGTATATTTAATAGAACATACCAATATTATTAATGGAAGTCCTAGAATAGCAGAGGAATAGAAAGAATATTTGATAAAATGGACCAAAACTTCCCAACTGTGATGGAAGATTTCAATCTGTACATTTTCAAGTTGCCTAATCAGTATAATCTATGACACCCTATTCCCAAACTGACAAAAATAAAAGAAATCCTCAGGTAAGATTAACAGTCAAATTCTCATCAGAAACCAGAACTTCCAGGAGGCAGAAAGAGACAAGGAGGGAGGAGAGAGGGGAGAGGTAAGGGAGAGATGATGAGAAGGCAGGCAGGCAGGCAGGCAGGCAAAAATTTTACATGCAGCAAAACCATACTTCAAAAAATGGAAACCAGTTCATAGATTCACATGGGAAGCAGGTATGTAAACAAATTTTTCACATATACAGTATGGTCAATTTTACACAGAGAGGGTAACTGAAGATGATATAACAATCTTTACAGATACACTGAACAGACAAGTGCAAAAGCACAGCTGTGTGCTGCAGTATGGAATGTTTAAAGAATGTCAGGAACTTCTGGGAGTTTCTCTTGCTGACTCTATCATATGATTGAATCTCTTTGGATTGGGTAATTAGATAATAATACAATCGCCTCTATTGCCTGAACTCTGCTTTAAGTGGGCAAGGTCTAATTCCAATCTTAGCCTCTTCTGACTGACCAAGTAAAGCTCTAAAT
Source organism: Dasyprocta punctata (assembly GCA_004363535.1). NCBI lineage: Eukaryota > Metazoa > Chordata > Mammalia > Rodentia > Dasyproctidae > Dasyprocta > Dasyprocta punctata. The sequence goes on from RJWM01011552.1 coordinate 12,474, forward strand.
AACCAGACCATCAAAGCGCCATACTTTCTGAAACACCTTCACCACAGATCAGGGTATGGTCAAAAAAGGAAGTTAAGTCAGAGACCACACAGGACCAGGTCCTCTCTTTTCTAAAAAATTATCCCTTATTTTCAAACAAGAATTTTTCTGCTGCCTCATGAGATACAGTACTAAACTCTAAAGATTCTGAATAGTAATTAGGCAAAGGAATATGGCAGAAAGAATACTAGTCTTGGGTCACATACTACTGGGTCTGAACTTCTGGTTCTGCTTATATCCTTGAGCAGCCCACTTCCTCAAATTCCTCAGTGGCAAAATGGATATACTCCGCCTTACCTAATAGTTTTTATGTGCAAAGCAGCAGATGTAATTATGTGGAGGTAATGAGAGAATGGAAGGAGATAAGCAAAGATGTGAGGTTTCTAAGCTCAAAGACTAAAAAGGTTTCCAGATCTTAAATTGTTGTGGGTTTTGTTGCTGTTGTAGTTTGGTGCTTTTTGTCTGTTCACGTTTTCATGTTTTTGAGACAGCCTTTACTACCTATGTACAGCGTAGGCTGGTCTTGAATTTGCCATCCTCCTTCTGTTTCAGCTTTCCAAATGCTGAAATTACAGACAAATATCACCACACCAGGCTTCCGGGTCTCTAACTGTTAACAGTGGTTACTGCTGAGGACAAGACTGGGGTGAGGGGGAGGATGACTTTTTTAAATTTAGAAAATGGTATGCTTGAATGTTTTTACAATGAACATGACTTTATAATTAAAATATTATTCTATCTGGATATGTGAAGTCAATAAAAAGTTTATTAAAAGATTATACTGTGTGGAGAAGAGAGACTTCTTCAGAGCACTGGAAGACCTGGGGTTTTTCGTGTATTCTTTTGTTCTGTCTGAATTTTTTTTTCTATTGTGAATAGGTACTACTTTCCTTTCTAATAATTATTGATCTTTCAAAGTTTTAAAACTATTTTTATTTTTTTGGTACTGGGGCTCAAACTCACAACCTTGCGCCTGCCAGGCAGGCACTTACACCACTAAGCTAAATCCCCCGCCCTATTTTTTGAGACAGGGTCTCACTATGCAGTTCAGGCCAACCTTGAACTCACTTTGCAGCCCAGGCTGGTCTTAGTGCTGGGATTAAAGGTGGGCCAACACCACGCCTGGCTCCTTTAAAACTATTTTTAAAAGAAATATTTTAAATAAAGAAAAATCTAATACTTACTAATCTTTCAAAGTTTTAAAACTATTTTTAAAATGAGAGGTATTTTAAATAAAGAAAAAACTTGGAAAAAAGGCGAAATCAAGATATCCTCAAATAAAAGCTAGGCAATTTCTTTGGTAACCTGCCTACGAAAGATAGTTAACAAAAGACAGTAAATCAAAGCCATACAAGGAAATTGAAAAAAAAAAAAAAAAAGGTCAAGGTAACTATAGAGTTAACCATAAAAACAAGAAGTGTTACATTTTTGTCCATGTTTTCATGTTTTTGAGACAATCTTTACCACCCATGTATAGCCTAGGCTGGTCTTGAATTTGCCATCCTCCTTCTGCTTCAGCTTTCCAAATGCTGAAATTACAGACAAGTGCCACCACACCAGGTGGCTTCCAGGTCTCTGTTAACAGTGGTTATTGCTGAGGACAAGATTGGGGTGAGGGGGAGGATGTTTTAAAATATAAATGCATTAAAAATAATTGTAAAGCAATATTACTAGGCACATTATATAGAAGAGATATAAGAACATTATATCTGGGCACAAAATGTATAAAGACATAATTTGTCACAATAATAATATAAGGGAGGAAGCAGAGAACACATAGCAGTACAACTTCTGTATATTATAAAAGCTAAATAGGTATAATTCAAATTAGATTGTAATTGTAAATTCAGAAGGTAATCAGTAAGAACATAACTAAAAACATATACAGGAAAGGTAATGAGAAGTGAATCAAGTGGTACACTATTAAAAAATAACTAAAATAAGACAGTAATGGAAGAAATGAAAAAATAAGATAAAATATAGAGAAAACCAGTAACAGGAATCTATCCTTATCAATAACTACTTTAGGCATAAAATAATTATACTTTCCAACTAAAAGGCAGAGATTGACAGAATGGATTTAAAAACAAAAAACATCTATCTATATATATTGTATATTAGAGTCTCACTTGAGTTCCAGAAACACAAATACTGTAAGCTGAGAATAAAAGCATGGAATAACACATTCCAAACAAATACTAATAACTAAAAGTGAGCTTGACAGCTAGTAATATGAGACAAACTGTAAATGAAAGATTGTTACAAGACTCAAAGAAAGGTAATAAAAATTGACTTATAACTCATTCTATCAAGAAGATGCAACCCACCTAATCAGAGCTCCAACATACATGAGGCAAAAATTAATAGAAATCATTTTAGACTTATACAGAGTATAGCTCCATTCAATAATATAACAAGTTCATCTCAGATGGACACAGAACATTTTCTATAGATAGACTGTATGTCAGTCCACATCATCTTCAACCAAAATGCAATGAAACTAGAAATTCGTAACAGAAGGAAAACTGGAACTCCACAAACATGGAGATTAAATGCATTTCTTTTTGGTTTTTTAAAATTAGTAAATATGTTTGCAGTACATGATTAAATGTATTGTTGGGAGTTGGACCACATACATAACACATCTTCATTCTTTTTTTGTCCCTTTCCCTTCACCTCCCTCCCCGTTCCTTCCAACTCTTAGTCCTCTTTCCATTTATGAAACCTCTGTTTCTAATTTTTCCCTTTGATTCTTTTTTCCCATTCCCTTTGAGATTGGGGTCTTGTTAGGTAGTGGAGGCTGGTCTAGGACTTCCTGCCTAAGTCTGCTGAGTAAGTGCTAAGTATATAGGCATATTTTACCACACCTAACATGAACAATATAATTTTAAACAGCCAAAATGTCAAAGAAATCACAAGGGAAATCAGTGAATACTTAAAGACATATGAAAACTAAAGTATAGTATAACAAAAATTAAAACACAATGTAACACCGAAAGTAGTGGTACATGTCTGTAATCTCAGCACTCAGGGTGGCTGAGGTAAGATCTCAAACTCACAAGTTTGAACCTAGCCTGGGGAACTTGGTAAAACTCTGTCTCAAAATAAAAAATAAAAAGTAGAAAGGTGTTGGGGATATAGCTCAGTGCAAAAGCCTTTGGTTCAATCCCCAGTACAATGAACGAGCGCGTGCGCGCGCACGCGCGCACACACACACACACACACATATATAGTTGCAAAAACTATGCTCCAAGGGAAATGTATACCTATACATGTCCACATTAAAGAAAAAGACCCCTGTAAACTCCAGCACGTATGAGGCTGAAGCAGGAGATCACCATGAGTTGAAGGCCAGCTTGGGGTACATAGTGAGTTTAAAGCCAGCCTGAAACTACATAGCAAGACCCTGTCTAAAAAATACCCCCAAAAAGCCAGGCATGGTGGTGTACGCCTTTAATCCCAGCACTGGGGAGGCTGAGGTAGGCGGAGTGTTGAGTTTGAGGCCAGCTTGGGCTACAAGGTGAGTGAGGCTGGCCTAAACTACATAGTGCAACACTGTCTCAAGACATTAGGGCAGGGAGTTTGGTTCAGCAGCTTATGCACCTGCCTGACAGGCGTGAGGTTGTGAGTTCAATTCCTGGTACCACAAAAAAAAAACAACCAAAATAATCGTCTACCTCTATACCTGAAGGAACTAGAAAAAGGTCAAACTAAGCCCAAAGCTAGAGATATTATAATAAAGAATAAGAGACCTGATGGAGTAAAAAAATAGATCCTTCAGTAGAGCAACAAAACTGACAAACCTTTAGCTACCCTAAGACTCGAAGTTACTAAAACCAGAACTGAAAGGGAGACTGCTACAGACATTAACAGAAATACAAAAGGATCATAAAATATTGTAAACAGTTTTTATGTTACAAAATTAAGTAGTTAGTAGCAAGTTGAACAAATCAGATAAACAAAACTGACTCAAGAAGCCTACAAGAGAGGCATCCATCTTTCTCAAACCCCTTCAAAGAATAGAAGAGCAAGGAATATTTCTTAGCTCATTTTACGAAGCTAGCAATTCCCTGATACCAGTCAAATGAATATATTACAGAAAACTACAGACCAATACTTCTATGGCTGTAGCTGCAAAAATTTTTAATGAAACAGTAGCAAACTCAACCTTTCTTTTGACAGAATCATCTATGATGATCAGGTGGGATTTACCCCAGTAATGCAAAGATGGTTCAACATATGAAAATCGGTGGGACATATACATTAACAGATTAAAGGAAAAGGATTACAGGCTAATCTCAATTTTCTGGTGATGCAGGAAGGCATTTTATAAAATTTAATATTCCTTCATGGTAAAAACACTCAATGATTTAGGAGTAGAGGGTCACTTCCTCAGCATGATAAAGGGTATCAATGGGAAAAAACCCAAAGCTAACAGTATACTCAATGATGAAAGGCTGAAAGCTTTCCACTGAAACATAACAAACATAATAATTGTTAACATTTTCAGTTTAGTGAAGGCAAAGAAAGAAATAAAATACATCTAAATTGAAAATAATTATTTACATAAGTCATGATCTTATATGTAAAAATATCCTAAAGAATTTACCAAAAATTGTTCAGAACTAATTAATGAATACAGCAAAGCTACAGGATATAACATGTACACATAAAAGTCAGCTGTATTTCTCTACAATACCAATAATCCAGAAAAACAATTCCATTTACATTAGCGTAAAATTTTCTAGGTAATAAATTTACCCAAGAAGGTGTGAGAGGGGTATACAGAAAACTAAAAATGGTGTTGAAAGATATTAAAGAACCCTAAATAAAAGACTCTGTTCACGTTGGAAGATTTTCTGTTAAGATAGTGATTCTTCCCAAAGCAATATATAGATTTGATGCAATCTTCATCAGAATAGAAAAATTGATTCTAAAACGCATGTGGAATTACAAGGGTCTCAAAATAGAAAAATTCTCAAAAAGAGAAAGTTGAATTCCCAAAAAAGAAAGTTCCCATTTTCAAAGCTTATAACAAAACTACATTTAAAACTATGCTACTTGCATAAAATTAAATATTAAAAAAAATCCATGGAAAAGAGAAGAGCCCAGAAATAAACCCATATGTTTACAGTTAATTGCTTCTCACCAAGGATGCCAAGATCATCTAAAGGGAAAGGAACAATCTCTTCAAATGGTACTGGGACAACTGGAAAACCACATAAAAACACATCAGACCCCTACCTACACCATATATATTAGTTCAAACTGGATCAAAAATTTAAACATAAAAGTTCAAACTATAAAAGTCTTAGAAAAAAATAATGGGGCAAGTTTTCCAAACTTCGAAATGGGCGAAAGTTTCTGAAATGACATCAAAAGGACTGAGTAACAAACAAGAAGAATATAAACTGTATTTCATTAAATCTAAAATGTTTGTACATCAAAGGACATTTTGTTATCAAAAAAATGAAAAGATAGCCGGGGATTTAGCTCAGTTGCCTAAGCACCTGCCTGGTAGGCACGAGGTTGTAAGATCGATCCCCGGTACCAAAAAAAAAAAAAAAAAAAAGATAAATTCATGGAATTGGAGGAAAAAATTTGGAAACTGTGTATCTGATTAGAGTTTAGTATCTAGGATATTATTAGAAACTCTTGAAATTTAACAACAAAAAGGCAGGTATCCTAATTCAAAAACAGACAAAACATCTAAATCAACATCTCTCCAAAAAAAGTATTGAAATAAATGATCAATAAGCAGATGATAACAAGCTAATCATCACAGGTATATACAAATTAAAACCACAATACACCTTTCCAAGCCCCTAGGGCAGGTATAATCTCAGCATTGGGGGAAAGGTGTATGCTGAGGCAGGAGGATCACCATGGGGAGGAGGCCAGCCTGGGCTATATAGTGAGACCCTTTCTCAAAAAAAAAAAAAAATTAAAAAAAGAAAGAAAGAAAGAAAAGGAAAATAGCAAGTGCTGGTAAGGCTATGAACCTTCCTACATCACTGGTGGAAATGTGAAATGGTTCTCAACATGTTAAAAGAGAACTACCCTATTACGTAATAGTTCTACTATGTATATACCCAAAAGAATTAAAAACAGATATTCAAACAAAAACTTGTATACAAATATTCATAGTAGCATTATTTATTAAAGATATCACTAGATCACAAAGATACAAACAACCCAATTGTCCATTAACTAATATATGGCAATAAAAAGAATGAAATAGAATTATCCATTGGTATCTGTGAGAAGATTGCTTCCAAGGCTTCTTATTCACCTAGGCATGTAGCAAAATCTTTGGATATTGATATCTACGATTTAAAAGGTACAGTATTTGCATATAACATACCTTAAACCTTCACATACTTCATATTTCTAGATTACTTACAAACCACATAAATGTTATAATGTTTATGGAATGACAAGAAAAAGTACATATGCGTTAAACATGCACATTATTTTCTAAATATTTTCAGTATCTAGTTGGTTGAATTCATGCATGGAGAACCCAGAAACACAAAAGAATAAATGCATTCACTGATGTTACAACATGAGTGAACCTCAAAAACAGTACTCTAAGTTGGAAGCCGATATTAAATATCATACAATGCATAATCTCATTTATGTTAAGTATCCAGAACAGGTAAATCCAGTAGAGCTGGAAAGCAGATTTTGGTTTCCATGAACTAGGGTTTTCTTCCATGGTGATAAAATGTTTTTCAACTAGATAGATATGGTTGCACATTACGAATGTACTGTCATTCAACTATGGTTAACTTATATGAATTTTACCAAAAAATGTCAAATGTACTATTTTATGTCAAATGTACACATGAAGCCAAGAAAAATGAAAACATACGTCTACTGTTCACAGCTGTCCAGAGTAGCTTTACTTCTTTTAAACAACCTAAAATAGCCAACCATAAGTTTTAAAATATAAATTTACTGATATATATACCAATATATTTATTGAAACTCATTGGACTATACCCCTAAAATAGGTGCATTTTATTGTTTACAAACTGAATTACCAATAGGCTTTTTTTTAAAGTTAAAGATACCCATTTAAAAGAAAAAGCAATATCTGTTTAAAAGAAAAAGCAATAAAGTTGTAAATTTATATTAACTTAAATGTATAACTAGTCCTCAGGAAACTAAGTTCTTCTCTGCCTTCACATATTGGCTACCAATACCTATTATTCATGTTTCTTTATGATTCCAGTGTTAACCCATCCTATAAAGACCTTCTCAGTTTTGCTTCCCAAATCTTACATCTCAACTTAAAAATTCAAGAAATCATGTGAATGCTCTAGACCAGCAGTATCCAACCTTTTTGGTACCAGGCACCAGTTTTATGAAAGACAATTTTTCCACTGGTAGGAGGTGAGTGGTGTTTTGGAATAATTCAGAAGAGAGTGGAACCCATGTACTTGCATAGTTCATGGTCCCAGGAGAATCTAAAGCCACTGCTGGCCTGACAGGAGGCTGAGTTCAGCTAGTGATGGGGAACTGCTGTAAATACAGATGTACAGCCCAGTTCCTCTGAGTTCATGGCCTGAAGCTTAGGGACTACTTCACATATTCAAATATTATTTTGGTTGTGCTAGATAGGACATTAGTATTATCTGCTCTTTAGACCAACCCCACTCACTAGTTTTTAGAATGATGACCCTATAACACTGGGCAGGTTTTTATAGAAAGGCATGTAAACAAGGTTAGATAAGAGTCTTAACTGTTCAAACAGGAAAAATAAATTTTCTTGTTTAATTCTCTCACACTCTGAATAAAGTTATTTTTTAATAATACATAACAATGTATCACTCCTAATTTAAAACTGCACAAAGAGAAAACCAAATATTCAAAAAGTATATTTTAAAAGTTACTGAGTTGGGCATAGTGGCACACACCTCTAATAACAGCTTACCAGGCTAAGGCAGGAGGACTGGATCACCATGAATTCAAGGTCAACCTGGGCTGCATAGTGAGTTCAAGGTCAGTCTGAGCTACACAGGGAGACTGCGTCAACAAAACAAAACAAAACAAAACATGACCAAATTTCTTAATTCTTCTTCCATCTTCTTCCTCTCTCCTCCCATTCCATTTATGTATATGTACCAACTCCCCATGAGGAATGCAATCCTTATATACTACAAACATGTACCAATAAAAATAAAAATTTAATTAAAAAAACTCATTAAAAAATAACAAAGTTATTATTTTGGTACCTCAGTTCATGTTACTGCCAAGATTATAAATGATCACTGAGAATTGAGTGAGGAAACACAAAGCATTTAGAATGAATGAATACTAGCAAATAACACCTTTGATTTTTCTCAATTATCTTCTGAGGTTATGCTTTTAACATTTAGTTTTCCATATTTGTGAAGTTTATCAACTATGTATTACTAAAATCTGTACTCAACTACACAGGATAATATTCTATCATTTCAGGGGAAAAAATAGAGCTTTTTAAAAACTTCTTTAGTCATTAACCCAAAACAAAAAGTGCTAATAATTGTTAAAATAACAAATACTCATCAAGTACACACAATTTCAGAGTATAAAGGCACTCCGTGTTTTCTACTAAGCAATGCAAACATAAAGATGAAGAGGACAAGAGCTCTCAATCTAGTGCTCAGATCTGCATTGAAGAAGAATCACTTTGCCCAGGAAGTCTAGAAACCATCTGGATAAAATCTTAAGTGGAAATTAAAAGTAAATGGCAAAGTATGCATTAAAAAAATAGAGAACAGAGTTGCAGAATTGTACTAGTAATGATGGAACATCAGCAGGTCAGGTAAGAGAGCTGCAAAATTATCATCATGCTTGGAAGCAGAATTTGGAGACAGTCTATGAAGGGCTTTAAGAAAAAGTCGAGATTTAAGTTATACAGGGTAGACAATGTTAAGTCATTAGCTTTTTTTTTTTAATGGAGCACTATTTGGAAGGCAAGGTAAAAAATAATTACTTTTTAAAAAGGACATAAATTTTTAAACTAGTTTCAGATTTTAGTTGAAGCAATTTATTAGTATCAGAATGAAATTACTGAATCTGTTAACCTGTTTACTTATCTGAAAATAGCTACTTCAGTGATATTGTGAAGATTAATGATCATCTATAAGATAGCTTGTACAATGTTACTTAACATACTAGAAGGCATACGTGTCAGTCACCATATACTATCAATACTTTAAGTCTTATACATTAACTCATTTAATTCTCACAATAATCCTACAAGGTAGGTATTTTTCCCATTCTAAAGTTGAGAACTGAAGTACAGACAGATCAAATAGCTTACACAGGGACACGTTAACTAGCAAGTGACAAAGACAAGACTCAAGCAATCTAGCTCCAATTCAATGTCCTAAAGAATATATTACAACACTTCTCTAGGAAAGACCAAGTCAGTCTTTTTAAAACTCTGGTAGAATTTTCTAACCGTTCAATTTAACAGGCAGATTAATTACTTAACTGAATAGAATCTGAGGTTTGACGTCCAGGGAGCAGCACATAACAAACCCTCAACCTACTGTATACATACCAAAATACGAAACTCATTTTATATAAAGCAAAACTCAAAAGATTCCATGTAGGGCAAAGTAATAAATTATGATGCAGGAATTAATCTAAAACAGATTATCACTTGCTGGTGGTATATATGAAACAAGCAGACTGTGCGCAATCCTTAGGGAGAGAAATGTCTTTGTTGTAGTTTTATGAAAAAGATTGTATTTCCGTGTTTATAAGCATTATTTAAATCTTCGCTTCCTGACAAATGATGAAACAAACAAACAAAAAATTCCTTAGCAGTGATGGGGGAGGAGGAGCCAGCAATGGATTAAGGAACGTTTTTATTCTGAATATTAGCCCTTTTAAAAAGATAGGTATACATTTATATGGCATAAAATTTTTTTTATTTAAGAAAAAAACACATATAAGAAAGACAAAAAGCAAAAGAGACAAACGACTAGAGCAAATGCACAACAGTAACATAGGTCTACAAAACAGGATGATAGAAACTTGACAATAGTTGCAATATTGTGTATCATTATCTTCAAAATGGTTGTTTACATTAACAGATATAGACACGTAAAACTGATCTAATCATGAGTATTAACTGTCGTTTCTCAATAACTAATACGTTCAGCAGTGTGTTCGTTTTAGTTATCTTAGATACATACGGTATAAAAATTATAAAAGAAGCTTAAAATATTTTTCCTATAAAGTAACATAAAATGAACGTGACATTTCAATAAGGTGACATAAAACTTCTAAACATCTAATGTATTCAGTTTATATTTGCCATGCATATCTAAAGTATTTGAAAAGCTACGACCTTATTACAGATTTTGAGTTTCGTTCAGTATTAAAAATGAACCCACCCCCAAAAAAGGCACGAACAACAAAACCCGAAGGAAAACATACTCTTGAATACAGTTCTCCCAAAATGACTCTAAGAACCCATTTAGCCAATGAATGAAGAGGGTGAAAAGGCAGGACGGTGGGACTAAACATTATCCCCATTGTTTGCAAACTAAGACCCAGGCGAACCACCGCAGTTATTATAGCCAGTTTAAATGAGCAAGACTCGAATTTTTGCGGTACGTGAAAAATGCCAGCCGTGAAAAGAAAAATAATCCGGGTTTAAAATACAAAAGGTGCTCAGATTTCATTTAAATCTCCACCAGGCATGTGAAAGACTGTCACTCCCCTGCGGCCCGGGTAATAATAAAGCCTCCTCCCCGACAGCTCTCGGGAACTCCAGGCTCCGCGAGCACCTCCGCGTCGAGCCGCGCCCTCCCCCACCGTCCATCTTTCATAAAGGAGATTCTGTTACCTGTGGTAACGCGCTGGCGCCGAGATTCCACTACAGTCGAGGCTTCCACATTCGAGCCCAACTGGTAGAAGAAACACGACACCGCGACCACGAGAAACAAAATCACAGAGGCAGCGTCTGCAGCAGGTTTGATTTCCCGGGCCTGCCAGGCCTCGCAAACCCTCAGTGCGCGAGACGCTCAGCTGCCTTGCGACTTCCCACGGTCTTCACACCAGGCCCCGGCACCGGACACCCCCAAAACGCACCCGGAAGGCCTCGCTAGGCTGTCCGGCCTCCCGACCCGCTATCTTATCCGTCGGTCCTGGTTTTCTCCCTGGCATACACGTTTTCTTGCCGTTCCCTACCTTCTCCCCAAGGCGCACTGAATCCTAGCTCCAAGACGACCCTGTCACTTTTCGCTGCTCACTCAGAGCCACCGCAGCCAACGGCTCGCAGGATTCAAATTCGCCCACTTCCGCTCGCAACCCGGAAGGAGCGGTCTGCCCCCTCCTCGCGGGGCGACTCGCACAGGCGCTGGCCGGGGCTGGGGCCGGCGCAACCTGCTGTCCTGCAGTGGGTGGCTCCTCGGGGTCCCCTTAGCTGTAATTTCTTTTGTCCACTTTGGCTGCCTCTTTAGGTCCTCGGAGGGGTGCGGGGTCGTAGGGGGTCGTTTCTTCCCGAGGGCTCTCGGGAAGCTTGTGAAATGGACAGGAACGTGCCCGAGGCCCCTGAGCGGGGCGGATGTGAGCACTTAAAGCTGGCAGACTTTCACTCCTCCCCTCGCCCTGCTGTAAACAACCGCGGCGGCCCGAGCGGAAAAAACAAACTAGCACCTACTAGCGCAGGTTTGTCAGACCGTCCTTGTTCTGGTCCGGGCAGTCAGGACTTGGAAAATTGTTTCCATCCCTTGTTGAAGAAAAACAAAAAGCCTAGTACAACAGTCACCCCTAATGCGGCGCAAGTTGAAAATTAAGGATCATTTTACAAAACTAGTACATGGACTCCCTTGAGATTCTTGGGACAATAGTTATTTTCTTTTACCCACAATAAAATATTTTTGATCCAAAAAGACTGAAGCTTCTGCAGGGAGATATTTGGAAGCTTTAAGAAACTAAAAATTGGGACAAGCGATTAAGAGGGATGGTGGAGGAAGGAAGTTAACTCTGAAAATTTCAGGCTGTGATTATGCTCACATCTGACAGCGTTAATTTACATAAACTGATTGATCAGTTCAAACTAAGCCACGACAGCATTCCTCTAGGACCTATCGAAAATACAATTTGAAAATGTGTTACGCAGCTGGGCGTGGTGGAACACGCCTGTAATCTCAGCACCTGGGTGACTGAGGCTGGAGGATCGTTGCAAGTCCGAGACCAGTCTGGGTTACAGAGTGAGCTCATGGCCAGCCTGAACTGCATAACGAGGCCCTGTCTCAAAAAGACAAAAGAAAAAAAAAAAAAAAAAGAAAGAAAGAAAAGAAAATGTGTTATGCGTGCATGTATTGACTCCCCGCGAGGAATGTAATTATTAGGTGCTGCAAACAGGTACTAATAAAAATATTAAAAATACAATTTGAAAGATTTGCTAGATTTCTAGGAATTTACCTTACAGATAATATGCTACAGGCAGGGTTTAAAACTATTTATTCATTGATAAACTGTTTTAACAGTGGAAAACAGGAAGCAATCTGTCTACCAATAAGGAAATGGTTACTTGAGTTAATAATTTAGGATCTGATATACTGACACTGCATGCTCTAAAATAATGAAGATTGGTAAGCACTGAGATGAAAAGAGCTTTAGAATTATCATAGTATCCTATTAAAGTGTGTGTATATTAGGTTAAAAAATTTCAGGATTCATAAATTGTGGACAGTTATTTCTAGGAACAGAACTGGCAAATGGAGTGGTAAGAAGCGATGAAGGGCTTTTACTTTATAAACAGTTGAGATTTTTTAAGTAATGTGTTTTACTTTTCCAATTTTCTTTTTAATGGAAGATTATAAGAAATTGAGTACATTCTGGACATACGATCAGGTTTAATAAAGTATAATGTTTGGATAGTGTGTGCTTTTATCCATTCAATAATTATACAGTAATGATTTTATTTTGTCATCATGAAGTATATTATTTAATGTCCACATTTCTAATATGTCATCATCAAATATGCAGCTCTTTGAAGTTCCTTCAAAGGCAGAAACTAGAGACAGGTGTGGTGGTGCACATCTGTAATCCCAGCACTTCAGAGGATGAGGCAGGAGGTTTGCTTTGTGTTCCAGGCCAGCCTGGGCTATATAATGAGTTCAGGGCCAACTTGAACTATGTAGTGAGACCCTGTCTCAAAAAACCAAACAAAACAATACAAAACAACAACAAAAAAGGCAGAAACTAGATCATACATTTTCCTGTCATAATTCTTGGTATCTTCCCACCATGAAGTTTCACCCTTCACAGGAGTTAGTCTCATATGTCCTGCAAGCAAAGTTTAATAGTTTCAGATTGCCTTTGAAAAGCGTCCCCATATGTTATACAACAGTGAATGTGGGTATATACACCTACATATTATGACTTTTTCTATACAACTCAAAGTTTATTTAAAAAAAAATTGCTACCTACTTCTTAGTCTGTCTTCCTAGGATTTGATTTTTCAGTTTCTTCCACTAAGCCAACAGCCTAACCACCAGTCAGACCAATTGGTATTCATTTCTCATCAGCAGTAGAGAATGCTGCTGGAAAGTCATTCACATGTTTTTCCCCATAAGATTACCCAGGTTTAACTGTATAAATTACCTAGGCCTAGTGTTGAGTATCATATTCAGTTATTTGTACTGTTTGCTCTTTTCCCACCCCATAGTATGCATAGGTGATTTTGAATATAATCAGTAACAAAGTAACATTACAGCAATTGGTGAACAAAAAAGATTTTCAGTATACTTCCACTTACTAAATGAAGCAAGAGGAGTAAACACAGATTTAGAAACTTCTTTCCTTATAGAACATATTTAATAAACTGGCTGTCATACTTGGGTTCTAATAGCTGATAAAATTTTAAGTGAACTATATGGGCGTTTCATTTAATAAAAGCTGAAAAAACAAAAAACAAAGGATTTGATTTCTTTTTTTTTTTTTGTGGCACCGGGGATCAAGCTCACAACCTCGCGCCTGCCTGACAGGCGCATAAGCTGCTGAGCCAAACCCCTGGCCTTGGTTTTTTGAGGCAGGGTCGCACTGTGTAGCTCAGGCCAGCCTTGCACTCGCATTGTAGCCCAAGCTGGCCTCGAACTCACAACGCTCCGCCTACCTCAGTCTCCCGAGTGCTAGGATTAAAGGCGTGCGCCACCACGCCCGACTCCTTGATTTCTTATATATGATAACCCCTCAGTGATCTGAACTAGCCCAGAACTAAATAAATAAAAAATTTGAATCATAGTTAATGCCCTTATTTTCATTTTACTGTTCACTCATGCAGCAGGAAATGCACAAAACCACTTCTGGGACCAAGAGCCATCCTGCTTACATGCAATAGCCAAATACTAACTGCTTTGGCAGAAAAGTTCTTAAATCTACTTAGCAAGGTTCTCAGCATAACCAATGTAAGTGACAAGCACAATAAAGTGCCTACAGATAAATGTTAAAGATATAGGACCTGTTATTTTAAAATGTAATTGAAGAATACAAGTAATACAAATTTTGGTAAAAATAATATGCATGAATTGTTAAAACATGGGGGGGGGATCAACAGAGGTTGGTAGTAGACAATTTATCATACTTGTTAGAGTTTCCTGGTGCAATAGAGAAGCAGAAGAAAAAAGCAGATGGCCTTTTCATTTGAGGACGCAGAGAGGAGAGGAACTCACAACCTGCGAGGATTTGACCTTCTCCTCCAACTGGATATTGAGAGGCAGAGGGTTATATGACCTCTGAAAGAAAGTGGCACGTGAGGCAGGCATTGATGACGTATGAGGTACTGATTGGAATTTTCTTCGAGTGCAAACAAGAAAGTAACAATTTAGGCCAAAGGGGAAGGAGAGAGTGGTCGTCAGGGTAAGTGTTCCCGCTTTGCACTTCTGCCATATTAGACCATTGCCATAATTGTACAGTAATTTATACTAGGGCAAGAACCTTTCAGTCCCATCTTTGTTTTGTTAGGAAAGGACGTTGAATCTCTCTGTCTACTTCCTGCGGGACAAGAATGTGTTAGGGTTGCAGGGGGGTTGAGGGGCTGATGGTTGATGCCCATGTAGAAGCTGGTACCAGATGTTTTAGCCAGGGAAAAGAGTTTATGGTTGGTGAATGTTTGCAACCTAGATTGGAGAAATAAAAAGACAAGGTGCTATGAGGAGGCAGGCCATTATTATAATTAAAGGACCCAGGAGAGATAGAAAGAAAAGTGTCTATGATCCAAATGTGTTGTTCCATCAGGACCATGGTGAGACAAAGAATCTGAAAAATAAGCGTGAAGTTGTGAGGGGTGAAGTTTATGGGAGGCAATTATTCCCCCATCTGAAAGGGTAAAACTAAAAGTGTAGGTCGGACTTGTCCTTGGTTCAGGGGTTGAGCTGGAGAGAATGGAAAACTTGAGAAATGTAAGGCCTGACAGTTGAATTACGTTTGGGAAATTATAGACTA